>JAECUM010043013.1:0-22608 GCA_016617855.1 Megalonaias nervosa
GCCTTCACCATTGCTGCTTGACTCCGATCAAAGATCGAAGATCATCTTTTCCAAGGATTTACCAAAGCGTTTAATCATTGATATCATCAACAGTGAAGCCCTCAATGGAGCAGACACTCAAAATTCTTTCGAGTTTAAGCACTGCAAAGTGTCGAAGATAGAAGTCAGTTGAGATGACCCGACTTTGTGTACCAGACCCTTCGAACGTAACTTTGAGCAGAAGAATTACTTGAGATCTTACTTGCCCCTGTGTGTAAGGTATCAACACCAGCCACTGCATTTCGTACGACGATTATGCAGGAGGTTACGTTTTGTGGGCTTTTGATTTCACTCCAGACTAAGGCAGCCACGAGAGACATTTCCACCCTATAAAATCCGATAGAAGCTCCACCCAACACGTTGAACGTCATCATGTATGCAGAATTTGATATGTATGCAGAATTTGATAATACTCTGGAAATCAACAGTTTGAGAGAAGGAATTCTTGACTATTAAAAGCTGTGGAAGAGTAACTGCCTCTTTTGAATACGGAGTCTTTTTGGAGATGGGGGACGAACATGTGTTTGAGCACAGAACAAAAAGAAAAGAAAAAGGAAAAGACAAAGAGAGTCACGATGTCGAGATGGTCAGAACAATAACATTTAGTCGCAGGTTTTGCTAAGCTGATAAAATTACAGCTCTGACCTACGAACATTGTTTTGGATGTCTAAACGATCATCCTAGTCAGATTCAAAACTAAAATGTATGATGATGAACCAAGAAAAAAAATTGGAATTGTTTCTGGACGACACTTGGGGTTTCATCTGGGATACATGGGAAACTTCATTACCTTCTTTCACACAGTTCGTACACAGGTTCTTGGAATCCTGTCGTGTGTGCTAATAATGAACTTCCTTATCACAAACCTAAAGACATTCAAGCTTATGCCATCAACACTGAAGACAGTCATCAACCAGGAACCCACTGGGTGGCCATCTACGTTTCTAACGATCACAGTGTGGACTATTTTGATACTTATGGATCCCCGCCATTGGAAGACGATATCATTAACTTTATGAGAAGAAATACAAAATGGACTCCATTCAATAGTGTGTGATTCTAAGGAACCGATTCAATGGTGTGTGGACAATATTGTGTATTTTCTTCATCAACGAAGTCTCGGGTATCCCTTAGAACATTTAGTAACTTGTTTTAATCGAGAATATTCTAGAAAAGACGATAAAGTAGAAAGGTGATTTGATAAACATTATGGTTATTTTGTGTCTTTAGCTAGGAAACGAGTGTACATCGATGGCCAAATGACCTAGATTACTTGAAGTTGAGTTTTAACTCACAATGTTGTCAGCCTTGTAAATATGTAATAACTAAATGTTCTAAGTGATATCCAAGACTTCTGTTATTCCCGTGTGAATTATGATCGATTGGTATTCAATTGCTTCGTAAGGGTCGAGTAGTGGTTTTGGGTTCCCTGCTGACTACATTGGGGAGAGAGTCACTAACAAAGGTTGCTAGGCCTCCTCAATTTTTTCATTAAATCTGTTTTGAATGTATTTAGTCGAGTAGCCTGGGATTTTGGGGATATATTCTGTGTCTAATATGTATTATAATAAATATCATTATTCCGCAGCAAACGAAGCAGAGAGCATCATATCAACAACAATGGAGCTAGCGACGGAGATGATTCCCGCCCAGGAGTTGGGTGCATTGAGAGGCCTTAGTCTCTCCATTGCCTCCGGCTGGAGCCTAAGAGCTCAAGAGAAAAGGACCACCTTGCCCTTAATATGGAAAAAGAAACCAATAATCAAACGCAGGCCCCGGGGTCATAGAGAGGGGCAGAGTTCAGCAGACAAAGTGAAAACAAACTGAGTCAGCAGGCACCCCGTCAAAGGACGCCCCAGGAACAAAACAGAGCTCAGGAGCCACCTGAGCAACCAAGTATGCGAAGTATACGTGAAACTGAACCACCAATAGAAATAAGAAAATAAGGGGTTAGGCAAAAGGTTATGGCTTGCGCGGGAGGTACCGGCCCCTATTACTGAATTGCATGACGAAATGACAGTGAACAATGAACCTACATCTCCAACTCTGACCCTAAATAGATCCAGGCAAATCGGCCATGAGGAAAAACAACAGAGAAGCTGAGTACGAAGAAACGTACGAAATAGCTAAGGGATCCTGTCAAGACTTAGGTCTTGAGGAACTCTGGATAGATACAACAGCGGCAGCTTTTTATACTGAGGACCTGGTAGTATTGATAAATAACGAAAGAACTACCCTCTCTCAAGGACGGACCAAACCAACTAGAATGGAGGCCATGAAAGCTACAACTAATTTTAAAAAGGGTGAACAGTTTTTGGAGTGCCTTAGCAGCTAAAATCTGTATCAGTCTAGTTCAACACCATGCTTTAAACAGAACGCCATTCTCATGTCTACACTCACAATGCCAATGGGTTTTGGCTGATGTTGTGTAACCGGGTCCGTTGAAACAGCGCCTCAGAATTATCTTTGTGCCGTCTCCATCCCCGCCCCGATCCTCCAAGCCACTGACAGTTCTCAAGAATGATAGTAAAAAAAGCCTGCACTTTTAAGAGCTAATATTTTTTTCTCCAAATTTTTTTTGCCTAATAGATTTTCATTTTGGCTTGAAAACTTCATTCGATAATACTACGTCTAACAGACATGATCATCTACTCAACGTTCCAAAAATAACTGTACCTAACTTAGCTGAAAAAATTAAAGTGGTCACCTTCACCTATGATATTTAGAGTCTTTTAGGAAATTGGAAGAATACTTCGTAATCAAAATTCAAGATTTTAATAACGTAGGAAAGTTCGAGACTATATTGCGTGACTTTAGTTATAACTGTAGCTAACGCAATATTGGCTGATAAGGACCGCCCATTAAAATAAACTGGGCTAGATTGAACAAGTTAATGCTGTTTTTGGCATTTCAGAGATATAGCAGAATTAATCGGAAGGTGCAACCAGGATCTGAATTTGCTCAGGGACTTTAAAGGGTCCAGTTGGGGAGCGGATCAAAACACACTGCTGACACTATATAGATCTTTACTTAGATACAAAAAATTGACTACAGATGCCAATTACATGCCTCAGCAAAGTTTCAGTCGCCTTAAAAACTGGATAGCATCCAAAATAAGACTCTAACCATCTGTTCCGGAGCCTTGAGGGAAGAACTCCAAATTTTAGTACGTGAACTAACACTTGATCTAAGAAGAAAATAATTATTCCTTCGGTATGCGGCCAGGATATCAATACATGATACAGATCATCCTACTAGGTCGATAACCAAGAGATGCAACAAGACATTTAGCCGAAAATTAGTACCATAACCAACTGGTGGAAAGAAGATCCATGAACTCTCAACCCAGTTCGGATTAGCAAGGATTCATGTCGAACAGGTAATGCACTCAGACCCTGCTCAGTGTATGTTTAGAAGCCGACAATCAACCTCGAGGCAATTACTTATGGAAACAAAGAAAATGGGCCTCTGGAAATAAGAGCAAAATTTCTTTCCGAAATAGACAGGAGATATCACACATATAGGAAAATTTATACAGATGGATCCAAATCAGCGGAAACAAACAAAAATGCCACTGCAGTGGTGAATCAAGGTGAGGAAACGGTCCTGGGATCAAGACTGCTAGATGGAGTAGTATGCATATATTGAAGTTCCTCTCTCAGAGACCCCCTACCCCTCCAAAACGTTATACGTTAAAATTTTTGTCAGCAGCCTTTTTTAGCTCAAAATGATGGCTTTCATATGATAAGGCTTTTCTAACATATTTCTGACAAAATTTGTTTTGTCGGGGTAGGGGGTCTCTGAGATAGGAACAACTCAAATATGTATACTACTATTGCCTATAGAAATAATGTTATTATTTTTATAGTATAGACAAAATTTCATATTAAACAAATGAAATATTATATATAATGTATCACTATAATTCAATCCGACATGTTGGATTTGATCTGACAAACAAATTTTATAAGAGATTTAATTCGATTAGAGCAGCCTCAAGTTATACTGGTATAAAAACTAAAATAATAAGCGATTATATTAAAAAAGTTGGATATCATATATCACCAAAATATGGGTCAGTATGGTTATTCGCGACTGAAAATGATATGAGAATAGCGGGTTGGGCAGATGATGTGATGACATTTATTGACAATATGGTTGATATTACTAAAGCTATACAAAATTAAACATCTACTGTTGTAACCCATATTTTATGATAATCTTTTTCATATCTGCTGACTCTCATTGGCAGAATATCTGTTAACATACTGTCAATAATACGGAACTCGCGTATTAAATCGTCCATATCATATTTTATACCCCGCAAATAAGATCGTATTTGATAAGTAATTTTTTATAGGTGATACTTGCTGTTTTACAAGCATTTTTTTTAGTCGCAAGACGAGGCTCAATATTTTTACACGCTGTTCCAAGAGAAACACCAAAGCTGGATATTATTAACAAAAACGGATTTAATGATGCTGCACTTGAAATTATACCGGAGCTAGTCATTAACAGTGGCAAATATGATATCACTCGAAGTATTCTGTTATAGTATTTGTAACATTTTTTCACGCACCAAAGTTTTTTTATGATAATATTTGTAATATTGCATTAGAGCGTCCACATCTTGTTTTGGAATTTTTTCTGAAATATGATTGAAATCAACTATACTTTTTTTCATTTATATAATATTTGTTTACAGATTTTTATTCTATAATTACATTAAGAAAATCAGCTACAAATTCTAGACACCAAAAAATAAGTATAGAGGGTACTATTTCCCTTGGCATTAACGTAAATGTTTCTTTGGTGTTCTTGGTTAGAATCACCAATAGAGGATTAGAATATACATTTAGTGGTTCAGAAGATGAAGTGATCGAAGTAATTTCCAAACCGTTCACGGATAGCCTGTATAACCCAGATACTTCTGCGGTATGTTCGAGAGTGTTATAGATCGGTGTCCATGTTTTTAATCCTGATGCTACTGTGTATACCACATTGATGATCTTCTTGTGTAGAATTTTAGTAAGTAACTCTGTTACTAGATTCGTTTTTTCAATGATACCAGGAATTCTGCTAACAATATCGTTTAGTTTTGTGTTAATGTCAGCAAGTTTAATATCTACAACCGCTGGATTTCCAAAAAATTCATTAATAGATTTGTTTATATTTCCACGAAAATTTAAAAACGTTTGTATGTGATTGGAAAAATTAGTATTTAGTGTAGTCATTTCATTATTGATTGTAGCTAACGAAGTTGTCATAGGAATTTCCTTATCGTCTACATATTTCTTCGTAAAGCGTCAAAATCTGTTTCTGGTGTTCTGAGATTATTAATACCATTATTGTTCATATTGAGAAATGCGCGCATTATACCACCGCTCACTAACACATACTTAGATTCTTGATCGTCGACGTATTTTTTTGTTGCTGCGTCTGATTCTGCAGCTGGGTTTCCAAGGTCTATAATTTTATTTTGGTTCATGATAATAATTCCTGTAACTGTCCCACCTATTTTATCAAGTTTGCTATCATCAACATACTTTAACTGTAAATAACTTACCGCTTGAGTTTGATTTAAGTTTGCTGGTGGATACCTGGTCTCTAAATTTATAATTTTTTTCCCTGACATATCTAAGTTACCGCTTAAAGTTCCACCAGATTTATCTAGTTTATTAATGTCGACTAATTTAAGTTGTGCATAACTAACAGCTTGTGTATTAACGACATTTATTGGCGGATAATCTGTTTCTAAATCTAGTACTCGTTGATTTGACATAAACATACTTCCCGTCATTGTGTCGCCGGATTTTTTTAGATAGCCTGATAAATCAATCTTGCCGTCTGTTATTGTTGTACTTACAGCCGATGAATCTCCTACTAATGTTCCAAATTTTGTATAATAGCTCATTATTTATTTATCGTCTGACAATTTTTTATATAGCATAAAATTGTATAACAATAATGGCAAAATCGACGATATTAAATTTTGATACAGAACGTTTGGTAAAACATAAACATAACAATGAACCTCCAGATTGTCATTATCTTATTGTTGGAAGAACTGGATCGGGAAAAACAAACTTGCTTATGAATTTACTTCTAGGAGATAATTTTAACTACGATCGCGTTTATATTTATACGATTAACCCGCAGCAAGATAAGTACGAGCTACTTAACAATTATAATAACAAACTTCGTGATGATCTTGAGGCTGGCGAAGATTTTTTTATTATCAAACAACCAGAAGAACTCGTTCCAGTTAATCAACTTGATTCGTCCGAACATAAGATAGTTGTTTTTGATGATATTCCGCTAAACAACGAAGAAATGAATAAAATAAGATCATATTTTTCACTGTCGCGAAATAAAAAATGTAATTCTATTTATCTCGCCCAGGGTTTTTATAATGTTGACAGATTTATTAGGCGAAATACTGGTTGTTTTATATTATTTCCAGGACTTGACAATGTTGACGTTAGAAATATCGCGAACGAGCAATGTGGTGATGTAATAAAAGATAAATTTATTGAATTATATCATCAAGCAACGGCAAATAAATATGACTTTTTTTAGTTTGATAAACTAACAAATGATACGAGTAAAATTTTTCGATGTTGTATTGAAAAATATCTACAGTAATTTTTATACAAAATAGTATATAATTAATGGAAAGACAAGCAAAGTACAGAAAACATATAGAAAATCTAAAAAACTTGCGCAGTCTCAAGCAAAATTTAAGCAGCAAGTACAGCAAGCACGACGTGGCCAAGTGGTTGCAGCAGAAACAACAGCCGCCGCTCTCAAACCAATTACTGAAGCTTTACTTGGAAAACAACCTGAAACTAAACCATTATCAGAAGAAGAACTTAAGCAACTACAGGAAAAAGGTTTACTCGGACTAGTTAAAGAACAACAAGAAGCAACTGCTGGAAGAATTATTGAGAGATCTGAAAAGAAAAAAGAAGATTAGCTGAGGCACTTGTAGCAAATATCGCTGATCCAGTTGCAAGACAAACTGAACTAGATCTGCTAATAAATGATCCATTAACGCTTCAACGATGATTAACAAATTTAACCACAATAGAGATTAAAAATATTTTAACAAATTTATCAGAAAAATTAAAAGATATTAAAAAGGAACAAGAAAGAATGGGAGAGTTGACGGTAAAGTTTATGGGAGTTGAAGATCAAAGACGATGGTATACAAAACAAGCAAATAACGAGATAACAGAAAATGAATACAATAAATTTTTAGAAGAAAAAATATAAAAGATCTTGATAATATAGATAAATGGGGTGAGGAAGAATTTAACAAATTTATTGCTGATTTAAATGAAATAATAAGAGACGGTGTTACTGCTAGAAATGAGTTGAACACAGTCATAGAAAATGAAAATATGCTTCCACTTTATGATAGAATGAGATATGGTATTATTGCTTTAGTATTTGGAAGAACAGCACAATCCAATAGAAAAAAAGCTAATGGTATGAGGTGGAGTTTTAAAAGGAAATTTTTTCGTGTAATTGATAAAAATCGAGTAAAACTGTTAGAAAAGGAAAAAACTGGAACTGGAGCTAGAATATTTTCATCAGTTACTGAAATAATAGGCAGATTAATGCTATTGATATCATCAAAAGAAGCTGGAAATGTTGGTGCTGAAACTGACAATGAAATTATTGACATACCTGATAATTTGAGATCAGAAAATTTATTAACATCTGACGAATACAGAACTTTACATCACGATTTGATATAATCGCGGCGATTTAATTTTATAAATTTGTGTAATGATTTTATGTAAAAAATGTCAGCAACATTATTACTAGACTCTAGCCAATCTGATAAAGATAGCGCAAATTTTTCTGTAAAGTATATTCTGCCAATAGAACTAGATCGTGAAAAACAATATGAAATTGGACTAATTTCCTGCACTTGTTGGAATGCTATGGCTAATGTAAAAACTGGAGGAAACGATGAATTTACATTTACTGTTCCTATACGTACTCCACCATTTGTCACGTGGAAAACAATTAAAATTCCACAAGGAGCTTATAATGTCACTAATCTAAATAAAATAATAAAAGAACTTATAACAAAAAATAAAGGTATAGCTGATAATTTTGAGCTTACACCAAATTATAATACGTTACGCGCAAGAATGAAATTAAAAGATATAACAGTTAGTCTTGTATCGCAAACAAGTATCGCACCACTGATATGATTTTATAATTATGTATATCCTGCTCTTAATCGTGATAATCCCGAAACGTATGACAGTCAACTGCCAGTAAATATAACTGAAGTAAATACAATATTGGTAAATTGCTCTATTACACAATATTGGTAAATTACATCTGGATCTTATTCAGCTAAAGGTAGTAAAGGACAAACGATATATAGTTTTTCACCAGATGTTCCGCCGGGATCTCTTATGCAAATTAGTCCACGTCAGGTTATTTATTATCCGTTAAACGTTGAAAATCAAATAACAGAAGTAAATATGCAGTTGACAGATCAGTCTGGAAGACAGTTAGATCTTAATAATGAAGTTGTTACTTATTATTTACACCTACGCGAACAGTAAACATATTTTCTAATAAAAGATTTTTAGTAATGCGAAAGATTTGGAAGTAAAGTTATGCAACCTCAGATATAATGAAACAGAAAGAAAGTTTATCGAAGAAAAATAGTAGGAGGATTTTTGGGAAATATATTTGCTAAAATTATAGAAAATGCTCCAGGAATAGCTCATAAAGTTGCACCAATTGCACTTGACGCATCAAACGCTTTTGCAATTGGAGCTGCATCTGCTGCTGGAACTGCCGTGGGGCAAAAAATAGCTGATAAAATAAAAGGCGATACACAACGTGGTATACCGACAATCAAACAAGCTATTTCAGAAATCGCACCAACAAAAGAAACTCAACGAGCAATGATAACAACGACAAAAAAAAACTTTTATCGCCACGAGGAGAACAAATTATACAAAAATTAATATCTAAAGTAACAACACCGAAATAATTTTGTATAACCTAATAAATAAAAAAATGTCTATAAAAAATTATCTCGATTTAGCAGAAATTTATGACACAGACGACACAGTAACAGAATTCGAATACGTTGAATATCTTGATGAAAATTCTAACGAACCTAATAAGGCTGGCGTCAGAACATTTAATACTCGAGACGATGACGTATTTCTACTGCCTCATAAAGCAATGTTGGAAGTTCGTGGCCAGATTATGACAGTAGCTGTTCCACCTGTCGCAATTGCAGCTGAAACAGAAGTAGCTCTTATAAATGACTGTTGGTGTTTATTTAAAAGTGCTCGATATCAGCTGGTCAATCAAACTGTCGAAGATATTTCAAATCACTTACAAGTTGCAAGTACAATCTTAAATATTATTTCATTTTCCGACGACTATTCCAGGTCAACTGCAACTAATATGATGTGGTTTAAAGATGCTGGAGCTGGTGCAGCTGCACCTGGTGAGTTTTTACTGAGGAGAACGTTTGCTCATGGAGCTAATGCTGCTGCAGATGCTGATATTGTAAGAAATTTTATTATCGCTAATGCTGTCAATTTTGGTATTGACCCACCAGATGCAGCCGCTAATGCAGACGCTACAAGAGTCTCACTTACTGCAGCTTGTAATAATCTTGGTATAGTCGCACCAGATCCAGCTGCAGACGGTGTTGCAATGGTAAATAATGTTAATAATAATTTTATTACTGTAAGAAATAAACATTATAATGAGGGTTATGTTAAGAGAAAGGCACTTGCAGCAGAATCACGTTAAATTACAATGATGCTGCCGTTAAGTACAATATTTGGCTTTTGTCGTGATTACAATAAAGTATTTCGTGGAGTTAAACATACTCTTATTTTAGATCGATCAGAACAAAACGACTTCCTGTTTAGATATGGTGGAAATAATACACAATTTGTCATAAACAAACTTGCGCTGTAGATGCCAAGAATAACTCCGTCTATCACTAAAATGGCGGAGTTAAATAATATGCTGGAAAAACACACAAACAGAATTTATTTTCAACAACATAAAATATATCAAACAGCAGTTCTGAATACCACCGACTACACATGGCGAGTTACAACGACGCCAAGTGAACAAAAACCACGGCAATTATTTGTTGTATTTCAGAGACAAGCGCGACTTGGTAACCAACAACAAAATAATGCGATATTTGATAGTGCTGATGTTAGAAGAATATACGCTAGAATAAATTCAAAACAATTCCCAGAGCGAGCGATAGAATGCAATTTTGCAAATGACGCTACTAAAAATATTACTCGACCTTACATGTATTTACTCGACTCAAAGCAAAAATATCAAGATGTTGGAGATGGATCTCAGATATCAGTAGAGGAATTTCGTACACTTTATCCGATATTTTATTTTGATGTTAGTAAACATAGCGAGCGAGCTGTAGACAGCACAGCTGATACTGAAATTACTTGGACACTAGGAGAAGCTCCAGCTCCAGCAGATCAGTTAAACGTGTATGCGTTAGTAATAAGCGATAGATTTGTTACAATTGACTCTGTTGGAGGTAAAATGTCAGTACAAGTTTAATCTGTAATTGTTATATAATGACAAAATATATTGTAAAAGAAATATATTTAACTGATGGTCAAGTTAAAAAATTAGCAGCTGCTGTTGCAAAGAAGAGGCAGGTTTCATTAAAGGTCAACCACAACTCAGCGGGTACTTTAGCAAAATTAATGTTAACCAAAAAATAAGTAAATAAATACGAGCGCAAAAAACCTTTTGTTTTAAATTTAAGTGCTGCACAAATAACTGCAATGGCAAAACATGGCGGCTTCTTCAGTCCGGCATTATCTGTAATGGCCAGAACGTTAATACCTAAAATTTTGCCAGTGTTAGGTACATTAGGATTAGCAGCAGCGTCTGGAGTAGTATCTGGCGCAACGGAAAAGGCAGTTGGAGGTAGTGGTATAAAGAAAATTTTCGTATGAATATCGATGGTAACAATTTTATGTGATTGATAAATATAATGCCTAAACGAAAGACAACGACAAAAAAAAAGACAACGACAAAAAGAAAGACACCGACGAAAAAAAAAGACACGACAGAGGCGAAAAGGTGGATTGATTCCAATAGCCCCGTTACTAGCAGGATTGGTGGGAAGTCTATTGCCAAATCTGTTAGGAGTAGAACGAGGACTAATGTTGCCAGGATCAAGGAGATAAAGTCTGCGTTAAGTAATTTCGATATACTTGATAAACTAAAAAAAGTAAAACATTTCAGTGGAGTTTATTCTAAAGATGAACTTATGGCGATTCCATCAACGCCAGGTTCGTGTGTTATAAATATACAAGATTTTAATGACGGATCTGGCACGCATTGGGTACCTGTTTATGATAACAATTATTTTGACTCGTTCGGAATTCCACCAAGTGACGCAGTAAAAAAAAATATATGAGTAGAATGCAAGATACGAAGTCTCTTACGAAAATAATAAATTATTCGTCTAATCAAATTCAGCCAGTTGGAACTTCCGCTTGTGGATATTATTGCGTAATGTTCATTAAACAGATGACCGAAAATCCAGATTTTTTAAAGTTTATTTTGCAATTTGTTCAAATCTAGCTCAATATAACGTTGGCGCTCATGGAGCTCCAAAGAGATATCTTTTTAATGCTGTAGATGTTTTTAGCAAATACGCGTTTAGTATACCCGTTTCGGATAAAACAGGGGCATCGATGACTGATGCGCTAAAACAAATTATTGTTAACACAGAAAGAAAACCAAATAGAATCTGGACTGATCACGGAGCAGAATTTTTTAATAAAAAATTTTAACAGTTTTTAGAGCAAAATAACATTAAAAAATATGTTAGAGGAAATGAGGGAAAAAGCGTCATCGTCGAGCGATTTAATCGCACGCTCAACGAAAAAATCCACAAATATTTGACGGCTAAATATACGAGTAAATATATTGACAATTTACAAAACATTGTTGACGAGTGTAATAACACGAAACACAGATCCATTTCGCTAGGCAAAAGGAAAATGTCGCCAAACGACGCGATTGCAAATCCAATATTAGCAAACGAAAACATGTACCGACGACACAAATTTAAAGTTGGTGATAAAGTTAAAATTTCTTTGACGAAAAAAACATTTGAGAAAGGGTATACTCATAACTGGAGTGAAGAAGTATTTGTTGTTGATAAAGTACCTTTAACAATACCAGTTACATACTCGTTAAAAGATTTATTAGGTGAGCCTATAACTGGCAGTTTTTACGAGCAAGAACTTCAGAAAACAGAACAAGAAATATTTGTTATTGAAAAAGTTATTAAAAAGCGCGGCAACAAAAGTTTAGTCAAATGGCGTGGATATGGCGATAAATTTAATAGTTGGGTACCAACTCGGTCGATCTCATCGACTGAATAATATTATTATAAATTTCTTCGTATTTTATTAATACTGATTTACATTTTATTGGCTTACATACAGAAATTAAATGTAATATTCTTGCACCGTCCATTGGCATTAAATTAAATATTTTAACAAATATAAAATCGTATTTTATATTTCTTTGTTGTCCAGATATTTTTACGTTTAAAAAGGGCTTTATAAGCTGCCAAAATATTTGATGCTCGGCAACAGTAAAATTAAATTTTATTATTTTTTTTAGCGATATGGTACAAAGAATTAGCTGAGACAATTCGAAATTGTTTGTTGGGACATAGTTTTTATTTCGTTGATGTTATGATAACATTAGGCGTTTCTGACAAATTTTTATTAACAGCAGCAGACAAAATAAAACTCGATACAAATAAAATGATGACATTACGATTAATCGCGACGATGTAATGGAATTTAGTCATAATTGTCTTACTCAAAATGATATAGAAAATATTATTAATCATCGTATCTAAAGATAAATCTATCAAATGTCAACATTGACGTTGCCGATTTAGTTACATTATCAGCTACAAATTTTACTACACGTGCATTAATTTTATGATATTTTGCCGCAGATGCCATTGATCTAAATTTCATTTCTTCTCCAGTTTCTAAATTTATTGAAATAACTGATCTTTTTGGATTTTTAAAATTAGAACCATCAGAACCTGCTCCACGTCTTGTGTTTTCTTTTGGTGTCACCAAATCTAAATTTTCTAGACGATTATCTGTTTTAATTTTGTTAATATGATCAACAACTAAACCATTAGGCATTAGTCCGTTAATACAAAACGATGAGATTGATAATAAACAAAATTAGTTTTTGTTCCACTTACATCACAGCAAGATATCCACTGTTCTGCAAAATTCCAACACCTTTTTTTGTTCTTATACGTCGAATAATTCCTCGATCATTTGCTTCATATAGATCAAAAACTGGGTTAGGTTGAAATTCATTTTGTAATGCTAAATTTTCAATATTATCATCAGCATCTGCGCTATTTACTCTGTATACTCGTTGTCCTTCCGGAATATCGCCGCAAAACAAAGTATAAATAAAATCTTTTCTAAACATTTTAATTCTTTCTGTATCATCGCCTTTTACTGAAATTAACATACCAGCTGGTGATGGTATGCCAATAGATTTTTTAGATTTTATATTGACAACAGAACCAAGTGCATTTGCAGCGTATAAGTTGTATTTCATATGTACATGATAAGTTTCTTGCTCTTCCACTGTCAGTGGCAGATATCTCAAAATTTCTGTCATTATACTATAAGGTTTTTTATATCTCTAATTAGGAATTTTAAAAAATTCAATTAAATATAAAATATTACTATATATATAATGTTAAAATTGCGAGATATTGCTAAAAAGAACATTATCAAATCAGAAAAAATTGCTTCAGCATTTTTTGGTTACGATAACAGTTACAAATTTGATGATCAAAAAATTTTAGCAAATTTTAGCTCCACAAATTTATTTCATCTTTTACAACCTGTTATAGCTCGAGAACTTGCGGCTCATAAAAATATCAAACTTATAGTCCAATATCATACGATTTTATCAAAGTTACACGCAGTTGAAGATTTACTTGATGTAATTTTTGAAACAAAAAGTTTTGATAGCGAAATTTCAGAACCATATTTAACAGCAAAATCGAGAAAAATATTAACTGGAACAAACATTGCCATGGTCGCCGATGAAATACATCAAGAAATAAACAAAAAATTAGAAGAATTTACTTCGTCAGGATCAGATTGGAAATTTGAAATGATAAAAGAAGTTTTATTTCACACAGCAAAATATAACGTACTTCACGGCAGCGGCGCTAATAGCGTTGGCTACGTCGATCTCCCTCAAAAAATTAAAAACAAAAAATGCTGTATTAATGTCAAAAACGATGATGACAAATGTTTTCAATGGTCTATTCTTTCTGCGATGTTTCCAAAAGAAAAAAATGCAGATCGCGTTAACAAGTATTTTCCGTACAAAGACGAACTAAATTTTTTAGGAATAACTTTACCAGTAGCAGAAAATTATATACCAAAGTTTGAAAAACAAAACAGTATCTCAGTAAATGTTTTCGGACTAGATGAGCGAGAAAACGTTTACCCGAGATATATCTCAGAAAATGCTACGCAAACTACAATAAATTTATTATTTTATCGAGGACATTATTGTTGGATAAAAAACTTTAACGGACTAGTTAGCAAACAGTACAGTAAAAATAAAAATAAAAAATATTTCTGCTATAGATATTTGCACGGTTTTTCTAGCGATGAAAGATTGCAGAAGCATCTCAAATACTGTGTCAATGTTCAAAGAATAAGTATGCCTAGCGAAAAAGAAAAAATATTAAAATTTAAAAATTGTAATCATAAACTAAATATTCCTTTTGTTATTTACGCTGATTTCGAGTGTCTTTTCGTTCCTGTGGTTGGAGCAGAAAATAATCCGAATAAATCCAGTACTAGAAAAATACAACAACATATTCCTTGCGGAGTAGCTTATAAAGTTGTTTGTTGCGCTAACGATAAATTTTCAACTCCGATAAAGTTATATAGAGGTGAAAATCCGGCCGTATGGCTATTAAAAAATTTAATAGACGAAGTTAATAAAATTTCTAACAGATTATTTATAACAGCTCCGATGAAAATAACGCCTAAACAGCAACTCGATTTTGATGAGGCAGTTGATTGTCATATTTGTGAAAAGTTGTTGGTGGATTCTAACGGAGTCCGTGATAAGGTGCGAGACCATTGTCATTTGACCGGCCAATATCGTGGAGCAGCTCATAACAGTTGCAATTTAAAATTTCATGCTCCAGATTTTATTCCTGTAGCTTTACATAACTTTCGTGGCTATGACAGTCATATCATTGTAGAAGCTTTTGGTGATGAAAATATTAAAGCTAAACTAAAATTAAATAACGTAATAAAATGTATTCCAAATAATTTTGAAAAGTATATGTCGGTGATGCTCGGTAAATTACGTTTTATTGACAGTCTGCAATTTATGGCAGCATCATTAGATGAGCTTGAAAAGGTTGTAGTAGTTTTAATAATCTGCGAAGTTGCTTCGGTGAAAACTATATCGATCTGACAAAAAAAGGTATATTTCCGTACGAGTATCTCGACGATTGGAGCAGATTTAATGAAACTTCTCTGCTTGGCAAAGATAAACTTTACTCGCAACTCAAAAACGAAAATATCACAGACGACGAATACAAATATGCACAAGATATTTGGAATAAAATTAGTTGTAAAACATTTGGTGATTATCATGATCTATATTTGAAAACAGATGTATTATTGCTAGCAGATGTTTTTGAGAGTTTTCGTCGAGTAAGCTACAGCAATTATGGATTAGACCCCTGTTGGTATTATTCCTCTCCAGGATTGTCTTGGGACGCTCTACTAAAAACGAGTAAAATAGAATTAGATCTCTTAACAGATGTTGATATGTTTAACTTTATTGAAAAAGGTATCAGAGGCGGAATTAGCGTTATAACAAAAAAATATGCAGCTGCTAATAAGAAGTACTTAAAAAATTATGATAAAAATCTCCCATCGAGTTACATCATTTATCTGGACGCCAATAATTTTTATAGCTATGCGATATCTGAACCAATGCCGTGTAGTGGATTTCATTGGATAACTCCAGATCAATTTCTTAAAGAAACTGAAAAAGGTTTACCTAGAAAAATTAATATCGATTTTTCCGATATTTCATATTTTGTTGAAGTTGATCTAGATTATCCTAGTTCGCTACATGATCTACATAACGATTATCCGCTTTGCGCAGAGTCAATGATGATTAATTATAGTTTATTATCGCCTGAACAACGAGCAACGACAACAGCAAAAAATTCGATTGTTAATAAGTTAGTTCCAAATTTGTTAGATAAAAGAAATTATGTTATGCATTGCAAAAATTTAAAATAAGCAGTAGATGCTGGACTAATTCTGAGAAAGGTCCATCGCGTGCTAACGTTTAATCAGTCGAAGTGGATGGCAAATTATATTGATCTAAATACGAAACGTCGTGCCGTGGCTAAAACCAAATTTGAGAAAAACTTTTTCAAGTTAATGAACAACTCGGTGTTCGGTAAGACGATGGAAAACATTCGCAAGCGAGTCTCGATAGAAATTATTAATGATATAAGTCGCAGAAATAAATTAGTTAACGATGATGGTTTTGTTAGTATGAAAATATTTAATGAAAATCTACAACGACGAAAGACAAATTAAAAGTTAAATAAACCGATTTATGTTGGTGAAGCTGTACTTGATATATCGAAGTGGCTAATGTACGATTTTCACTGTAATTTTACCAAAAAGCAGTGGCCAGATTCAGAGTTGCTATTTACTGATACAAATTCGCTAGTTTATAATATAAAATGTGATGATGTCTATGAAGATATTTACAATAATAAAAATCTGTTAGATTTATCAGATCATCCAGCATGTAGTGGATTTCAAGACAATTCGAATAAGAAAGTTATTGGAAAAATGAAAGACGAATTTATGTTTATGCCAGTTAGGGAATTTGTTGGACTAAAGAGCAAAATGTATGCTGTCATATTCGATGACAATAAACTTACAAAAAAAGCAAGAGGTATTCCTCGAGGATATGTGAAAAAGATGATGAATTTTGACGATTTTAAAGCAGCGCTAAACAATAGCGTCAGTTTTATCAAAACAAATGTTATCAGAACAAATCATCATAAACTTGAAACTGATACGATCATAAAACGGGGACTAAGTAATTTTGATGATAAAAGATATTGTAGTGACGGAATTAACACACTAGCGCTTGGACATTATACAAATAATTTTGTCTAAACATTAGAAATAATGTTTGAAAATTTAACATTAGCAGATGGAGTTAATAGCAAAATAAAAAATAATGGTTAATAACCAGCAATTATCATTTGAATTTAACGATGAAATTTCAGGTATTTGTCTTAGTAAATTTGACAGAATCAAACTCTCCCTTATCAAATCAGATGACAGCAAATACTTTAGTTATCTCGAAAGTTTACGAGACGAGCTTGCATTAAAATATAACAATTTGCATAATCCGATAAGCTAGTACCAGTATACAAAAATTAACATAGACCTAGATAGGTCGAAGGTTTACGTGAAAGGTAGTAAGTATCTTCTCAGTAATATAGCGATGAAAGAACTATTTGAATGTCGTCGTAAAGTATCTGGTAGAATTAAATTTTATTTATATGATCACGATAGCATATTTTATTAATAGCAAACGTCGAGACATTGTGTGTTGGTCAAGAAATATAACTATATCTGTTTTTTAGTACTGTTCCAGCTAAGTTTTGTAGTAATCGAACATAACATATATGTGTGTGATTTAGATTTTAACGTTGCTTTTACACTGTATTTTTTTTTTTTTTTTGGGTATGACAATCAGTGAGTTTATCTCAAATTTTTGTTTATATCAGAGTTAATTCACTGCATTTTGATTTGGAAATAGATCAGATTTGACTATGATATCAGATGATTAAGCAAGACAACTCCGTCAAGCATAGCTTAGTAACAAACAGTTGTCGTGTTTGTTGTACTAAGTTAATGTTATGCATAACATACAGACAGACCTACATACATACAGACAGACATACATACAGACATATATATATGTACAGACAGAGAGACCCAAGTTCTATCAAGGAAATATCATAATTGCAGCTGAAAACGTAACTATATATTATTCTGACTCAAAACAAGACATGTACTTAGCTTCAAGTTATTTTTAGACAGCATTATATAGCATGCGAATCCATAAACTTATCGATTATCTTAGTGTCTCTTAGCAACAGTTCACGAATACAGACTTTTAACTCGGCAGAAATGCGGGTTTTATATATCCTATAGATTTCTCCAATGTATTTGGAAATTGAAATATTTTCACACTCACCTCTGTCCACGTAATCCTATAGCAGAAATGACCACGAATAAACTTCTAACTGCCTTTATAGTGTCCAAACGGAATTTCTATAACGCCTACTCAGAGATTATACTGTCATAGGCCCATACAAAACTCCCATAATAACTAAATCAAGGTTAAAGACAGGGAATTTCCTAAAATGACGCCAAAATCAGGTTAAAAATAGGGGATTTCCAATGGATTTTTTAGAATATAACGCCAAAATCAGGTCAGTTTGCAATAGATTTTCCTAAACTATAACGCCCACTCCAAATCAAGGTCAAAGATAAGAAATTTCTAATGGTTTTTTCTTAAAACGCCTACTGAAATCAAGGTCATGAAATAGATTTCCCCAAAATAACGACATATAAAACACAGTTAGAATTTTATTCGTGGTCATTTCTGCTATAGGATTACGTGGACAGAGGTAAGTGAAAATATTTTTGACAAAATGTTACTACAGAAAGTTTTGGAGGGGTAGGGGATCCCGGATAGTGGAACCTTGTTTACATACAGCTTTAGTAATATCATTATCAAATAAAATGTCAACCATATTGTCAATAAATGTCATCACATCATCTGTCCAACCCGCTATTCTCATATCATTTTCAGTCGCGAATAGCCATACTGACCCATATTTTGGTGATATATGATATCCAACTTTTTTAATACAATCGTTTATTATTTTAGCTTTTATACCAGTATAACTTGAGGCTGCTCTAATCGAATTAAATCTCTTACAAAATTTATTTGTCAGATCAAATCCAACATGTCTCTTTGATTGACAGAATGACATTATATATAATATTTTCAGTCTCTAATTAATTTTGTCTAAACTATAAAAATAATAAGTATAGGGCTGTAATAGTAGTATTGGTATTTGAGTTGTTCCTATCTCAGAGACCCCCTACCCCAACAAAACAAATTTTGTCAGAAATATGAAAGTCATCATTTTGAGCTAAAAAAGGCTGCTGACAAAAATTTTAACGTATAACGTTTTGAGGGGTAGGGGGTCTCTGAGAGAGGAACTTCAAAATACCTATACTACTAATATGAACCACAAGAACGGTAACACTACAAGAACAACAATTATTACAACTGCTACCACAACTACTATCACAAGTTGGTTTTAATGAGGCAAAATATTATTTATATTCCTAAAAGCGTACTTAAGTTGGGAGTTTCCGACGGTCTAGATGGATTATGTTATCACCAGACACCATAAATCAAGAAAACTTATTGCCAAAAAATAATGTTCTTTATTAATTCTGAAACAATAGTTATGGGTCCTTGTATTTTGCGTGATAATCGTTACGCAGTAGACGGCAACAACTGTCCTTGAAAATGTTAGTCGTTGCAGCTGACGTCGATCCTTGCGTGACAAGTTACAGCCATTAACAAGATATCTTGGAGAGATTTAATTTCTTTGCATTGTTGCGCTTCCAGTCCGTTTTGCTGTTTTCGCGTTACATACACGGACACACACACACATACATAAGCATTAAAATTTTACTGCATTATCAAATTCAGCACAATTGATGTTCACCACTGCGTAAACAAAATCTGTTATGGAGTTGCTAATATTAACGAAAAACATGTAATCTACCCGTATGTGAAGGTAAAACCAGTTTATTTGCAACAACAACAACAAAAAAAACAAGGGGCCCTGAATGGCCGAGTGGTCTAAAGCGCTCACCGATCCGGATCACTGCCATCTCACCTCTGTCTGCGTGGGTTCGAGTCTCAGGCTCGGCTAACGTGGGTATGTGAGAAAGCCTGCCAGTAGCTTCTCGTGGGTCGGTGGTTCTTCCCGGGGTTTTCCAGGGTTCTTCCTCCACCAGTGATACTGGCCGCCATGTATAGCCTATCTTGTGCTGAAAAATGGCGTTAAACCCTACAACAACAACAACAACAACAACAAATAACAATAATCAAGACAAAACACTTTAGCATTCATCTAGAACAGATCGACAAGAATGTCCCATCCCTTTAACCTTTTAGTGAATAAAGAGTCTTCAATATGATTTAACATCTTGCCTCCTTTCTATCCGGACTTGAAAATCTTTTGGACTGTACATAGTCACAGTAACGGCAACCAAGCCTAATTATTACCCAGAAAGAATACAAGTGGTGAAGGGAGAATGTTTAATCTCTCGTATTAGGATATGCTTGATTTTCATTTTACTCTTAAATAAAACACAACATCGATTTCAGTAACTGTGCAATAAGCAATATTTCGTCATCTGAGTGGATGAATCAACATCTGGCAAACAGCTTCGTCTTTAACATGAATTTACATCTTGTCTTCTGATTATCCTGACTTTAAAATCTCTTGGACAATAAGTGATTCCTAGATTCCCTTCCAGGTCTGAAAGATGGCATGGATCGTCTGGAAGAAATTGGAAGTTCTGCATCATGGAAGTTAGAAAAATGAACAACTCCATTTGAGCAACTTTTTCTCCAATGTAAATGCGTCTTCCACATGAAAATGGAATAAACTCCTCCGGTTTCATAACCTCTCCGGAAGAATCCAAAAATCTTTCGGGTCTAAATGCTCCTGGGTCTTTAAAGATGTCTCTATCATGAAATATTGAATCTAGATTTATCAAAATATTGCTTTCTTTTGGAATCCTAAATCCTCGCAAGTAAACATCTCTGGTAGTTGCATGTGGGACAGCTAGTGGCGCTACAGCCGCTATTCGTAGTGTTTCCAGTATTGTTGCTTCAGTATATGGGAGATTAGATCTATCGTCTAAAGACGGGAACCTTTCCAAACCCAAAACCGTTTGGACTTCGTCGAAACATTTCTCTTGAACATCTGGATAGTGGAGAAAATATAGCATTACCCACAGCAATGTTGTTGACGTAGTTTCTGTTCCTGCTCCGAAAAGATCTCCAACCAAACGCATAAGTTGCGCCTTGCTGTATGTATTTTCTTTTTTGCTCGACAGTGTCGAGTTCCTTTTCATCTCAATTAGATAAAGGTAAATAAAATCCCGTGGATAATTTTCATCAAGAGTTGATTGATGGCTTTGGTAAAGATATTCACAGAATTTCAGGAATACCTGTTTGTGCTCCACAAGAGTTTTAGTTCCCAGTAGATCTCCCGGTAAATACTGCAGAAACGGAAAGCAATTCATGAGAATAATTGTGTGTCCTAATTGCTTTGCATCCTCTGAAATGTTGGCCACTACCTCTAGAAACTGTGTATCATCATGAGTGAAACGTCTTCCAAACACTATACCGCAAATTACGTTGGGCACGCACGTGCTCAGGATGTCTTTCAGGTTGAGGGGAACATCAGCGTTTTGTTCCCTTAACTCGATTAATATTTTCACTTCATCAGCTATACAAACTTCAAAGGAGTTGCGACCGAAACCATGATCTTGAAGACAATTTAATGCAAATTTTCTCTGCATTTTCCATGATGTACCAGATGTGAAAATGATCCCCTCGCCTTCCTTTATTTTATCCAACATATAGTTGTGCGGCCTATCTGAAAAAAACATTTCCTCGTGTAACTAAGGCTTCTTTAATAGTTTTGTAGCCATTCAACACAACCAACAATTGGCTCCCCATGTATACACTAAAAACGTCCCCGTACTGTTTTCTCCATTTGCGGAACAAAAGATGCGGATTTCTCCCCGCTACCTGTGGAATATTCCCCAACAATTGGAAAATGACTGGTCCCGGTGGTATACCGTTTGGTGTCCTTAAAGGTATACCGGTACCAATTGTACAACCCCAGGTGGGCGGAGCTTAAGGTGTAGGGAACATTGCATTCAGAAATAAACCACAAAACTAGCTGTGATTGGTGCATTATGTAAGAGTTGTACTTTCTGTTAGGCTTAAAAAAAATGTTGAGCCTCTTGGCAACATGTGAGATTATGTTAAATCATAACTATATCACATTTTGTATTTTTTATGATTTTTTTAAAATGTAGTACACATGACTGAAAAAGTGTCTGGTGTAACTAGATAACTCTTACCCCTGTCTAGTTCCAGCAGAGTTGTCTCTCTTAAATGCAATGGAGTACCTGGTTCTGTCCTTGTCAAATTGACAATCTAACATTGTTCTCTGTGACAGTGGGTGACATGCATGCTGAGGGAGGATAGAAAGTATATTTATTTCACAAAACATTAGCATTGAGGTCT
>JAECUM010043015.1:0-23282 GCA_016617855.1 Megalonaias nervosa
ACCTTATGCATGAATAAAGTTCACTAGTACTATAACAAATCAGCATACTTTTCATCACCACTCAACCATCTCGATTTTTAGATATTTACCTCTGTAGCAGACATACGTAAATACGCAAGCCAAGTAGGCTGTTCATTTGCAGCCCGAGTTACGCATTTGATCTCCAGTGCTAGTCTAACTGTGACAGGCAGTCACCAAACAAGCCAACCCATTTTCAAGCCTAACTCAAAGTAAATCCAAACCACATTACAGATTTAGCTTCTGTGTGAATTTATAAATGCTAAACTTACCATAATTAGGTTCATGCCTTCTGCCTTAAAAATTATGGAGGTGTCAAAATATGAAACTATCCAGTGAGACCTAAAGATGGCTAAATTTAAACGTACCAAGGGGGTTTCCTGTTCTAAAAATAGAGCTTGACTGCGCTATGATCACGTGACAAATCAAACTCTTAATCTACGACGTGAAAGTGGATATTGATGCTTTCACATTAATAAAAATATATGTACTGGTGTCGCTTATATGATGAAGTAACTTTAATATATAGTAATAGAACAGTGGATAAATCAAGTAATTTGTTATGTAATGAGATCTCAAAGTGTAAAGATTGAAAGTGTACGTATTAATTTGTGTGTGTGATTTGGATTTTTAACGTAGCTTTAACAATTTTCCAGTCATATCGCTACGACGTCTGCAGTGTGGCAGTTTATAATGATGTCTAGCACTGGGGCATCATGCTGCAGACATGTAGCATGATGTCCCACCCAGTCACATTATCCTGACAGCAGGCCGACCAGTCCTAACACTAACCTCTTAATGCTGAGCGCCAAGCGAGGCAGCTGTTAGTACCATTTTTATGTCTTTGGTATGACTCGGCCGGGGATCGAACCCACGGCCTCCCGCATCCGAGGCAGACGCTCTAACCACTAGGCCACCGGAGTGGTCCCTACGTATTAATCTCTCTCTCTCAAAATAAACAATAAAAAATAATAGTAATAAAAGGATGATACTTCTGTTTGTTTATATGGTACACCAAAATACTCATCTCAAATTCACACACGGTTCAAGAACAGGCGGGGCCCCGAGTGGTCTAAAGCGCTCTCCGTTACTGATCACTGCCATCTCACCTCTGTCTGCGTGGGTTCGAGTCTAAGATTCGGCGAATGTGGATATGTGAGAAAAGCTTGCCTGTAGCTTCTCGTGGGTCGGTGGTTCTTTCCGGGGATTTCCCGGTTTCTTCCTCCACCATTAATACTGGCCGCCATGTATAGCCTATCGTGTGCTGAAAAGTGGCGTTAAGCCCCACAACAACAACAACAACAAGAACAGGCCCCCTCAGAATTATTGGGGGTTGGTGAAGAAAACATTATTAAGTCTTTAAGTCTGTTCTTGTAGTCAAATAGGTGAGTTTAAAAGTGCACGTATCTCACTCTCACACACACACACACACACACACACACACACGCACACACATACACACACAATAATAACAGGATGAGCCCTCTGTTCATATGGTACACAAATATGCTCATCTCAAATTTACACACGGTGCAAGCTGAGGCGCCCGCAGAATTATGCGGGGGGGGGGGGGGCACAAACATGTAGTGGTTAGCTATTAAGTTTTACGGATGTAGGCCAAATCATGCTTAGAGGTGAAATTCGGGGTTGGGAGGGGTGGCAATACCATCCTTGCCGCTACGTGCAGAAGACCATGAGTACAAGTTTATTATTAATAAGTGAAGCTTTAGAGGAGTTTTATAATGAATATGTATGACAGATTGATCCACATACAAAGATAGACAATGTAAATAATAATAATAATAATAATAATAATAATAATATGGAATTAGTACAGTATCTAATCTTTATAGGCTCAAAGCGCTTTACAAGTTTAGATAACACATAAAAGCATCTACAACGACAAGATTACAAAACCAAACACCATGAAATTACGAAATAAAAACGTCTTGACAATAATTAAGGACGTAAACATTATTAAGTCTTTCAGTCTGTTCTTGTTGTCCAAATAGGTGAGTTTTAAGAGCACTGTTGAAAGAAATCACAGTGACCTTGTGTCTAAGATCTATGGGCAATTTGCTCTACATAACTCGGCCCTTGTATGCAAAAGAACGTTGTCCGTATGACTTCGTTTAAACAGTATGAACAATGATGCATATCACATTTGAACACTTCTTGACAGTTTGACAATGTTAAATGAAGTGGTTTTGAAGATGTGAACATTATGTTACTCACTGGTTTTCATTGGCACCATGATACACACTATGCACAGTAAAGAAATGTTGAGTAAAGCAACAAAATTTTGGTTTAGCAGCAACAGTTCTTTGAAATAAGCAATAGTAATGGCAAAAGAAACAAGTTTATGGCAACATAGATACCATGTATTCCATTAAAGGTCGAAAGGATGAAAGGATATTTTTACATCATCGCACTCCATGTCAATTTTCAGTAAGGATACCTGGTTCATTATATTTAATTTATATCCATTCTTGCATTATTAACGTAAAATATGATTGTGATTTAAATTTGCTGCAAGGATCGACTGATTATTATGGAATCATCTAGATTCTAGGGAAATAAGAATCCAGCGATTTTTATTTTGGTTTTGAGACGCCCCCGCCCCTCGTTCCCTTATCAACGGACTTTAAGCCATTTCCATATAGGTTGTATCTTTTGTCCTGTCTTCTAGTTCTTATTTCTCCGTTTTCTTGATCACAATAATCCCGTATGTGTACGCAGATTTTCCACGAAACACATTTCTTCTTCTGGAAGGTGCGTCATCGATACTCCTAATGTATACACAGGTGCTCGACGCGAGCTTGATGTTAAGAAAAAAAAACAATAATCTGAAGGAAAAAAGTCATACAGAGTGACAAAAATACCTCAGATTACCCCCATGACCCCTTCTGACATTGGACCCTCTCTATAATACTATAAAAGAGAGAAGATCAGTAACTTCCAAACACTTCGTTCCACCCATGACCCTCGATTTCCTTCTTCTATTTCCGTCTTTAACGGCATACGATCATATTCTATGGCTTATTTTACTCCTGAGATATTTTTCTATCCATCAACCCATCATTGACTATTCTGCGTTGCACCAAACTGAAGTTACGGGCTCCGAAACGTGCGAATTTTGCGAATTTTGTCTGAGTGGACACTACTACGCTCAGGTGACAACCGGTGAAAAGAGCTACATATACCATACTTAAATAACATCCATGCATCAGATAAATATTTTCAGTTATTATCTAACGTTTTTCTGGAAATTTTAATTTGATGTAGTGCAATCATACTTTAATGTATACTCTTATTAATTTAACACATTCATATGATTCATAACACAATGAGATCATGTTAATACCTAATTTTGCCGGGGTACAAATATTTACATCGTGAAATGGTGACGGTGCATGGATGTTATTTAAGTATAACCTTTTGAGCCAATCATATTTCGCCGTTTACGTGTGTGCCGCATAGTGTACATGTTTTCAAACTGACTGTCGCTTGTACGGGATGTATGTGTAGTGAAGAAGACAATGTCGAATTCTTCAATGGAACAGGATTCCTAACGTTGAATCGAGTTAATGGTAAGTAAACACTTACTTTTGTATCTACCACTGTTCTGTAATTGAAGAAGGGATGTATCGTAGAGTCTCTAACATGGTATATCTAGCTCTTTTCACCGGTTGTCACCTGAGCGTAGTAGTGTCCACTCAGACAAAATTCGAGAAATTCGCACGTTTCGGAGCCCGTAACTTCAGTTTGGTGCAACGCAGAATAGTCAATGATGGCTTGATGGATAGAAAAATATATCAGGAGTAAAACAAGCCATAGAATATGATCGTATGCCGTTAAAGACGGAAATAGCAGAAGGAAATCGAGGGTCATGGGTGGAACGAAGTGTTTGGAAGTTACTGACCTTCTCTCTTATATAGTGTGATAGAGAGGGTCCAATGTCAGAACGGGTCATGGGGGTAATCTGAAGTATTTTTGTCACTCTGTATGACTTTTTTCCTTCAGATTATTGTTTTTTTTTTCTTAACATCAAGCTCGCGTCGAGCACCTGTGAATGTATATATTGAATCACGAACTTCTACGGTAACAGCCACAGTTGTTCGAACATGTAAACATTATTCCTGTGCACAGCCGTTAATGAAATGTGAAAGTTTGACTTAGATTTTCTATGCTGGTCTTAGTCCTACAACGTAAGCCCCATCACCCTGATATTCTTCTTCTGGGTGGGTGATGGGTCTTACAGCCTAACTAACGGTGCTGTGTAGCGTGTTTTGATGTCGACTAACAGTGTAACGAAAGTCAAATTTTCAGGAATATCACACACAACTGGCAATCAATAACGACGCTTTTCTACAAGGTAAAGTTATAATGTTTTTATCAGACTTTACGTACCCTGATGTCTTTTCTCTAATAAATTCAAATTCTCACAAAAGAAATGGACCTGTTTTCAAGTTTCGTTGGCCTACATTTGAGTTGGCTGGAAAGCGACGAAAGCCGGGAATTCCACAATCGGCTTAGATTGAAATATTATTCTGTAACGAAACGAATGAAATATATATTATGCCTATTGGAAGTATAAGTAACGTTTCGTTTAGTTCAAGAAATATATCCCGACTTGAGCCTACTTAAACATACTTCGGCATACCTCGACTACCGTCGCATTTCAACTAATTCAAATGTATGTCAACGGAACATGCAAATGCGTCCATTTGCTAGTGTCATATTTTGATTCCACCAGGATAAAGAGAGCATAGTAAGTATATTAATTACAAAATAAATTAGTGGATGCGTGTCGACATAGGCTGCCAAGTGTGTGAGATATTCCTGAAACTTTGACTACTCGTTCCGATGTCAACGACATCGGAAGACCGTTATTTGGGTTGTAAGACGTAGGACTAAAACAAAAATAACATGTGCTACGTCTTACATGTAGGACTATGCTGGTCCTAATGTTTGACGTGCACTTTTTTATGGGGCAGAAAGTTGTGTGTTTACAAGGACACCACTCCTTTTGAGTTTCCTGGAATTTTTTTCTTCATATTATGCAGTAATGTTCCTTTAACATATGATTTGGAACGACTTGGACACACCGGAAAGTTCATTACTGACAAACAAATGTTGGGACTATATAGGGAAGATTATTCTGCTCGAGTCCGTATTAAAAAAGTAACCTGTTAAAAAGAAACCTATTGCTTCCTCGATAACGGAAATTTTAGAATAATGCGGACTTGACTGGAACGAAAACTTGCAATGACTGAAGTAATCGGCACTGACCAATCGAACACGTCCATGTCCAATAACTACCAAATGGAAAGTAGGCTAACGACAAACGTTCTTCAAGAGCGGTAGCCTTTGTAAGCTTGTTGCCCAAATAGTTGCATGCAGGGGAACATTTAGAAGTTGTCCTGGCTTATTTAATAGTTTAAATATGGCGGCTATTCAAATAGATACTGCCGGTGGGCCTTGTTGTCCAATTTGTTTGGAACAGTTCAGCATACCCAGGCAGCTGCCGTGCGCCCACTCTTTTTGCGAGAAGTGTTTACAGTCTCACATAACAACTGAGGCTGCAAAGCATGAGAACCTGAGATATGTTAAGTGTCCAGTATGTAGAAATACTGCAAGTCCTTCCCTTAAGGACAAACCGACAAGTGAATGGACGACTTTGTTTCCTGTCAACACAGTCTTACAGTCAATGTTGTCAGCAATATCGAAAGTAGATCGTTTGTGTGACTCTTGTAACACGGAGGGTACCACTGCCCCGGCTGTAGGATTCTGTGTAGTATGCGAAGAGGCCATGTGTGGAGATTGTTTGAAAGTGCACAGGAAGCAGAAGATGACAAAGGATCATACCATTCTTAGTGTGGAGGAATTGGCTTGTAACCCAGACAATGTAATGAAACTAGCAGAAGGCTTTACTTGTTCGGAACATCATGGAGAAAATATAAAATACTACTGCAAAGATCACAACGTTCCCTGTTGTGGTACATGCTTCTTCCACGGTCATAAAAGTTGCTCTAAAGTGATAGACT
This sequence comes from Megalonaias nervosa, assembly GCA_016617855.1. Lineage (NCBI taxonomy): Eukaryota > Metazoa > Mollusca > Bivalvia > Unionida > Unionidae > Megalonaias > Megalonaias nervosa. The sequence continues at coordinate 6,066 of JAECUM010043015.1, forward strand.
TAAAAGAAGAACTCCCTGCTCTGCTGTGCGAAAGTAAACCAGTGGAAATAATTGGGGATATGAAGAAAATCGAGACCCATCTAAATAAATTTATGGAGACAAATGAGTCCAGTGTTAATAATCTTGAGACAAAAGTTAATGGACTGACCGCCGCAATTAGAAAGGTAAGAAAGGAAATAAATGACCTTCTAGACAAGTTAGAGAAAAACGTGACAACAGAGGGAAACAGAATTTACAAAGAAGAGGTTATCAGGAAACAGGAAGAGAATCATCAGTGTTTGTCCTTAATTCATGCTGTGAGAAATTCTCGCTATCTCTTTGAAGCAGTAGATAAATATGGGAGTAACTTACAAAAATTTCTGATGGCAGAAAAGATAAAGTCGCAATTACATTCCTATTGCAATCTGATTGGAGAAAAGTACGAGAAAACTGATACAATAACATTTGAAGTGCAATTAGCCCCTGCAATAAAATCCATTTTGTCCCTCTCTTTATCCGAGCTGGGGAAAGTTGCAACAACAACCAGCTCCAACACTCTACCACTATCATGTTTCCAGAGGCCAATGAAAGACTGTCGGGTGGAGACGATTAATGTAATTGATCTTAAAGTCCCTACTGGTAATACACCATCATATACTGGTGTCGTATTTCTCCCTGGAGACAGGGTGATGCTTGTTGATTATAACAATAACCAATGCATCCTACTAAGTTCTTCCCATCAGTTCATCACATGTCATACACTAACAGGTCAACCATGGAACGTCTGTGTACTGGATGACGAGGAGGTGGCAGTGTCGTTGTATAATGAGAGTAAAATCCAGATCCTGTCAGTGGTAGGTGACGTCATAAGGCCAGTCAGAACGATAACAACTAAACACAATTGTAATGGAATAGCAGCTGCTGGGAAGGGGGAGATGGTTGTGAACGGTGACTGTGGTAATAACAAGAGTCAGTGGAGTCTGATCAACACGAGAGGAGGTGTAAAGTATTCACATCAGTATGACTCTCCATACAATGATTACAATCATTACTACAACAACGTAGATGTGAATAACAAGAAAACACGAGTGTATGTTAGTGTGTGTCTAATTAATTCACTTGTCTGTTTTGACATGGATGGTAGAAAGCAGTTTACCTACAGTCCTGACAATCTTGGGGGCCCCATGGGAGTAGCTGTGGACAGATATGATAACATCTATATTCTTGGAAACAATTCTAACAACGTTCATCAGCTGTCGCCAGATGGGTCTGTCATACAGGTTGTAAACACTGGAGTGCCCATACATCCACTGGCGATTTGTATTCACAAGAGTAAGGATATCTTAATCGTCACAAGTGCTTCAGACAGAACAAAACTACACATTTATCAGTTGAAATAAATTTAACAAACGTTCACTTTAGTGCCACATTCTTGTAAAGTTACATAAACTTTATGAAAAATGTACATCGAAGTTATTTGGTAAAACAATCCATCTTGATATGAAAATAAATGCTGAGTAAATTTTTGGTGTTACATTCCTTTAAAGATATACATGTATGCCATATGAACAAAATGCATATTGAAAATCTTATGTACAAAACAATCAGTTTTAAAAGGTAAATGAATGCTGAGGATATTTTTGTCATTTGAAACAAAGTTGCGCATATTTTGATATGATGGACATTAAGTGTATAGGCTATAATATTGTGTAGATATAGCTAGCAATTTTGCTGATTATTATTATTATTATTATTATTATTATTAATGGTATACCATTCAAAAATCTTGTCTGAAAATGAATGTTATCTCATGTTCCTCAAGTTAGATAAATAAAAGAGGGAATTTGCTAAACATATATTTTAATTTGATGACTATTGATACATATTTATATGAATTGAATTACTGGATTAGTGTGCATAATTTACAAATCAAGTGTATTTATGGACAAATACAATTTCTCACTGTGAATCTAAAAAATAATCAATGGTGATTAAAATTTGCAAATAATTTTAATATAGTGATGGAGATATTGAAGCCCTGTTCAGATGCCTGGAATATTTTATCATAATTAACCAAGGCCTAGCAGATATGCAGAGTTTAGCATTAGATCCATGAATTGTTAATTTGAAAAGAAACAATTCAGAGAAAGACATGCACTCTCTTTAAGTACTTCCAGTTCTAGTGACTAAGCTATCCTAAAGTCAGCATTATGAGGATTTACTCTTTTCATAATAGGAAAAAGTATAATTGCCATGATAGATAAATAATAGAAAGAGAAAAGAAGAATTAAGTGAAAATGAAGGCAATTTGAATATTACATTTCTCTAAAGACACAAACGTCATGTAGAAAATGTCTATCAATCTTAAATGGAAGAAGAGAAATCTATTTATAATGACTAACATTTTTAGAATTGTTTTTATTATTTGTTGCATTTACTTAAATGCTATAAATATTTGGTAGGTAGACTTTAAAATTTTGCATAAATCCCTTGCATGGCTAATTACTGCTGCTGATTATTATTATTATTATTACTATTATTATTATTATCTGCTGTTGCTTATAATTATGTTAATCATTATTGATTATTGCTATGTCAATTATTGATTATTACTATGTTCATTATTGTCTAAAGATGAATAATTAACTTTACTGAATTAAACAGAAAACTGCAGTGCATCATTTCTTCTTGTATATCATGCCAGTTATTATACATATATACATAATAAATTATGTAAATATTGACCAGTCAGATAGAATGAAACAATTACTTCAAATTATATGCATCCTATTGTATTCCTCTTGATTACCCTTACCAGCGTGCTAAGGCAGCCATAATGTTTTTGCAAAATGTGGGATATTACCAAAATATCAAATTTAATACCATGTTGACAAATTCAATACCAGTTTGTCAGATTTATATTTATTATACAGTTTTTCTCCCCTTACTGGTACAGTCAGTTTTTGTTTGGATGAGAAACTATTGATAATTATATTAGTTATAATACTGTTATCAATTTTTCTTATCTATTAATAATGCTGTTGAATGTTTAGAATTGTGTTTTCCGCATATAAATAATTTTTCTTTCTTAAGAGTGACTTTGACCTTTGAACTGATCCTAACAGAGTGGTACAAAAAATTGGATCATACATTTAAATACAGAGAGCTAACATAATTTTTGTAACTGATTTCAAAATGTATATTCTAATCAAATTATGGCACAAAAGAACACTGATAATGCTTTAAATACACTATAAATGTGTATATCAGGTCTATCTGCAATTAAGAAACATATATGGGAATGAAAATTTGAAAATTACATTTTAAAACAGAAACACAGCAACTATACACCTGCTTCATTTTTAAAAATGTTCTATATTGATCACTGAAATTTCCACGTAGAAATAATTTTCTTTTTTAAAGTATCTCTGACATTTGAACAGCAGACCGATAAATTAACAGGTTTCATTATTACCCTATGTGCAAGCCATCTCCAAAGCTTGTCATATAAAACTTTTGTCAATGAATGAAAACCACTTTTTGTTGGGGGCCTCAGGTACCCAAGTGGTTTAAAGTGCTAACCATTATGGATCACTGTCATCTCACCTCTATGCATGGGTTTGAGTTGTTGTCAGCAACCTTGACCTTTAGGCCCAAAACTCAAAACCTTTCTCCTTATCCCTAATGTAAGATATTCACAAACTTTGATTGAACTAATCTTAATATGTAGAAATCATTTTTCTTTTTTCAGAAATGTGACATTTATCTTTATGCTTTGACTCCAAATTCAATAGGGTTCTTCCATACAGCAAATAACAGCCATCCACAATGCTTGGTAAGCGATGATAGATATTTATGGTTCTGGTTTTAATGTCATTTTAACAATATATTGGCTATATCATGCCAAGGAAAAATGCCCTTTCCAATGACACACTGAGCATCCAAGCCAGGTTAGACTGATCAGGTATCGAACCTTGGATTACAAGTCTGATGCCCAAGGCAACTGATCTTAATGCTTTGACTCCAAATTCAACAGGGTTCTTCCATTCACCAAACAAAAGCCAGTCCCAAAGGTGAAAACATCATACCAATATGACTTTCCTTTTATGATTAGCAATAAGAAGATTTTCAGGATGGATGCCACAGCAGCCATATATCAAATAAGATAATCACCATTTAATTTTCAACACCAACAAGATCTCATACTTAGTCTTCTGGTGAAAACCCCATGTTAATATGTCAAGACGGCTGCCATTGTGGCACACTGGATGTGAGATGTGCACCATCTTCATTTATTACCAGCTGAACATCGTAAAGTTACTAAGTTTAATGACTATAGATAGGATCCAGTAAAAGCATCCCAGACTGACATCGCAAGCTCTTCGTGCAAGCTTGTGCAGACTGATATTGTGCAAGCTATTATTTGGAACCTTGTGGTAAGCTTGCGCAAGCCTGCACTGAATAAAGCAAAAAACTTGAAAGGTTCTTTATTGCAAGCTTAAACAAACTACACAACAGAAGTATTGCAAGCTTAAGGAAGCTTATACATGCTTGTACCAGCATGCTGGAAACTTACACCAGCTTTTGCAATCCTAAATGCAAGCTTGCACAAGCCTAAATTAAGTAATGAACAAGCTTGCATTGAAAAACCACAAGCTTTGGGAAGCCATAGTTAAGTAGACAACAAACTTAATTTGTGCAAGCTATTAAATTCAGCACAAGCTTAGGTTCACGCTGTAAAACTATTGTATGCAAAAATATTGCATGCAAAAATTACATTATATACAGACCATTCAAGAATACTTTTTATAAAGGAGGTTATATGTAATATAAATCTGAAATAAATGGAAAACATTTCAACTATTTCTTAAGTAGATTTATTTACAAATGTACACATATTTTGAACAGCATTCTTTCAAGTAAAAAGTTTATAAAGTTTTCTTAAGAAACGTAAAACCTGCATGAAGAATTAAATAACACCCAAACTGTAGAACTCAAACAATATACAAATTCTCTCACTGGTCTCCAGAACCCATTTCAAATCATCGTTCAATCTGCAAAGTCCCTAAAAAAATGGATCTTGCAAGCATGTCTCTGGCAAAAACAATAACAAGCTTCCTAGGATTTTCAAATGCTTTATGATTGGCTTGTGACAGCTGGGCCTGGGTTAGATAAGCATCTAAGTCTGCCACAAGCCTGATCTTGGGATTTCCATTGCTCTGAGAAATAAGAGATCTAATAAATTGTACACTTAACAAAACTGAAAAACAAGCCTTCAACTGATTGGTGTTATTGTGTGCTTTATGGAAAAACTCCACTTGTCAGGTTGGTTGACCACCATCAATACAGAATAAGGCATAAACATCTCTTAAAAATTCAGTCATGTAAAAAAAAATAATTGTCTCTCACCTCTGATCCTAATGAGCAAATTGAGAGATGTAAAAATGATACATACACATTATTTTTGAAAATACACAAACTATGAACTCATTATTAAAATTATAATTTTTTGTACCTTGTTTTTATGAAATGTAATACCCAAATGTCCACTAGTGAGGTCTGATTGAGGTTCAACCTGGCTAAATAGGAGTCTAACTGGCTTTGGTCGAATTGGAGGTTGAACATCATTATGCAGGACAGTCTGGAAAATAATTCCCTATTATTAATCGTCCCCATGATTGTGAAAATTACTCTTGGAAAAAAATGTAATATACAAGATTTTTAATCTTCCTGTGGCAAGATTATTGTACTGTCAGAATTAAATTTATTTCACAATATACTGGTAATGTAAGCAGGCAAATGTTTCACTTCAAGAAAGTTATGATTTTCAATCAAATCATATGCAAGTAATTTACTCTGTGAAATGTTCAGCTTGCCTCGTATTAAACCTGTGAAATATACAAAAATTTAATGCCATCGGGGGCTGTGCATTTGCCAAAAATGGTGGGGTTTGGTGGCTTTAAGTATGTCTCCTTTGCACCATGTAACCTTTTGCAAAATGTGCACCAACCATGAGTGATTTTGGCATTTATAATAAAGTATCATTATGTGATGACTTAAATCTACCTTGGGCAAAAGCAGCAATTTTTCAGGTATTTTTCAGGTTTTTATCTTAAAAAATAATGTGTGTGTGGCTAAGAGTGCATTTAACAGGGGCAGCACAGTAGTTTTCCCTGCATGTTTTACTTTGGAAAAGAGAAATTTTTTCTCAGACTTTTATATGGTTTACAACTTTATTACAAGTTTATTAATCACAGATTTGTTGGATTTGATGCCATTTCCAGCACATGACTTATTGCCTATATCAAACAGCCCATTCTACTACTGATGGAGAAAGAGTGTAATTAGAGACACATAAAGCTTCTGGCAAGCTTTTTATATATGCACACGGCCAAAATGAGGCTTTAACTAGGACTGGCAGAATAGAAATATGGTTGGTAAAAATGAGTGGGTTAGACCTCTGGAATAAGCGGGACATTTAAATCACTGGTTACTAGCATCATAATGGCTGAAACTTACTGATGTCATTTCGTCCCAAACCATTCAAGTCTTGTCCATACTTGCTACTAACTGATACGGTCATTACAACCTAATTGTGCATTCCCATTACTACATTTTTCACATTAGTCCATTGCCTTAACTTAAACATCTTGAAAATGTATCTACCAAATCCCACTGATTTAATAATAGAAGTCTTACTATTAATGAAATACAAGAATTATGACTGCCAGGCAAAAGGAAATGTGCAACAATTTCTTGCTCTCATTTACCTTGCCTCCATTAAAGGCCGTGGAATGTTCCAATCTGCCTGCATTGATCTAAATATTGGCTCACCATCTCCTGTATAACAACTCCTGGACTGACAGATTTAGCTGGACATGTCTCCACCTGTTATACTAACCACCATACATAACTTATCATGGAGTGAAAATGACAATCAGATTAAAAATAAATCATATCCTACCTCAAGCACGCTGGTCAACTGCTTCAAGAAGTTAATATTCGTATGTGTTGCTGCAGGTAAACCTGGAAGAAATGAACCTAACATGATTCTCTGCAGAAAAAACCCCCCATAGAATTTGTTACATTTGACCCCAACGTGCAATTTTCTTTTTCTTTTTTTCTTTCTCGCTAGAAATATCATTGTAATATAGAATAATTTGCCTTCAATAAATATCAAGGCATTAACATACTTCAGTCTTCAACGAATGACCTGAAATATTTAAAACTCTGCAAGCTTTGTTTCTAAAAACAACTTTAACTTTGTAGAAAGGAAGGGCATTAGGTTTTAAATTTTAATACCATTTGGGTTTAACACCTTTTTCAACATATGACTGACTATTAATAGCAATTGATAATATTAATGAAGGAGGAACTTGGTGAAAACCACCAACCCAAGGCTGGGAATTAGGTACTAATGCATTTAAAATTTCTATTAGCATAGGTTATATGCCTAAAATTATAAAATATGAGTAAACAAATGTGTTAATTTGTTTTACCAGGTATCAATTGTTGCACCCGACTTGAGTATTTCTACTCTTGTTGTAGCCTAGACACTTCTTCCTATAAATGTCAGTTTTCATCTTAAAGTGCTTGATTTTTCAAGTGCATTTCATTAAATTGTTCATGCCATGTTTTTAGCATCTGATAAGAACTACCAGGAGACCTGTCTGCATATGGTGTCAAGTCATATTTTGTTATCTTGCCTATCTCTGTGTTTTCATCTCATGCCTCGCTGAAAATTAACCGTAATGCAATGTCATGTTTTTTACTCTTTGAAGTATCTGTGTTGAATGTATTATTTGTTTCTCCAAATCAAGTGTCTTTTCCTGCATGCTGATTTATCTAATTGGCTCTAGATGCATTTCTAATAGATAAATGTGATTGAAAATCTGAAATGCGACCAAGATGTCTCTTCTGCACCATCTCTTCTAATTGTTTGTTGACTGCCTCTAATGTGTTCAAGTCAAACTCTTTCTTCCTATTTTTCTCTTCATGTCTTTCATTATCATTTTCTGTAGAATTTTTATCTTGTCCTCTTTTCTTTTTCTCTTTTCAGTTATATCAGTTTCTGAAAATAAGGTCAAAATAGTCCTATAATGATCAACTGAGTATGGATTAATTGCAATAATTAAGGGCTTAAAGATGAACATTCTATTATGATTTGGCCAATTTGAGAACCCTTTCCTAATACAATGGTGATTAACTATACTGTCCAAGTTTGAAGGAAAAAGGGAGAAAATTAGGAAAGCTATTATGTTGAGGCAAAACATAAGAAAATATATTTCAATAATTACAAACAATAAAATCAACATATTTCCTCTGACTCGCCTGCTTTCAGAACATGTTTGAGAGTTCATGTCTGTAAACATTCTGATGAATTCTTATGAAAATTGGATCAAAATGTGCTTTTTATGTTAAAGAAGCAAACTGTAAACACATTTCAAATAATTCAATGGCAAGCAATTACTTTGTTGTTAATAGTCAGTCTAATAAAAAATGAAAAAGTGGTAGAGTGCACAAAAGAAAATATTGATAAAGGCAACAACAGATAAAGACAGACAAAACTGACCCCAACAGGTCACTTTGACCATAGGATCAGTACCTAAAAAAGAAACATAGTTGCAAATCACAGGATTTACAGATAATTTGACTAATAGCATTATTTTTAAATGAGCATAAATTAAGCAAAATAATTTCACTTTTAGCATTTTGGCAAAACATATCAATGTATTGTTCCTGCCATAATCCTATGTATAACCTTTTGTATGGCGTTAAATAGCATAACAGTGCTGGTGCACTGCAGAAATACAATCAGTCAATCAACCTTCCATAATTACAGTATATGTCCATGTTATATGATGGTTTATTTGATCATTATACAGTAAATTATAGTGTCAGGTCAAATTCCAGATGTTTCTTGCATATTTGTGCTAGGTCACTGGGAGAACACTCACTCAGAGTCTTATAATCAAATGCATCCTGAAGTAGTCCTGGTCACTAAGCTGCTTGATATATTAATAGAGTCATGGTTACCATCTAGATGATTAAGATTCGGTCCTTTAATGCAACTTATATTTACCTATATTTACCTATGCTTAGAAAATACCCAATTTATTCAGTTATTATTATTATTATTATTATTATTATTATTATTATTATTATTAAAATCTAACAGGGTGTAACTGATGGAAGATTGGACAAGCTCCCTCACCAAACTGCCCTATAGAACAAACATCTGTTACATAACATATGAATTCTTCAGCTGCATGCATAAAATTTTGTTAAAACAACATAAAACACGGTACTGTGTAATATTTATATTTCACCTCTGACATCTCACTCAGTACCCCACCCTCAAGCAGAGAGATGCAATATTCATACCCCTCTTGGAGATAGATGTCAGATAGGTAACCTATGCCCTAAGTTTGGTGAATTTCTATCAAGCCGTTTAGGAGAAGTAAGAGTTATGGACAGATGGATGGACACAGAATTGTCAATAATACCCATGACACATTTTAAAAATCATGGGGATAAACCGGACAGAAACATTTGTATAACTGGAACGATTTAGCTGATATATAAAGTTATAACGATAAATACTAAGCCATAAAACATCTGATTTTACAACCATCACCATTAAATTCCAATAAATACATGTAATTACCCAAAACCCATTCTCAAAGAAGATACTGGTACGACTGATTATAGTGGAAAATATGCACTTCAGAAACATTATGGCTCACTATAGCATATACCCTCGGTTTGCATTACATTTGGAAACCATCACACACACACACAAGGTCTTCTGAAAGATAACCCAGTGGTCATAAAAAATATGTTATATGCCTGATATGTCCGTCTGTCACATGCAAATGTACTATTGGGTAAAAACTAAAAAAATACAACAGTGATTACAACTTTTATATTTCAGCTTTAACACCCACCCTCCATTCCCCAGAGAAGATGTCCACAAAATCATACCCATCTCAGAGACGGTTGTCACATAGACAATCTACATGTATGCAAAAAATGCAAAATCATACCCCTCTTGGAGATGATTGTCAGATGGACAATCTATATTTCCATCCATCAAGACAGACATAATAGATGGATGGACATTTGAATGGACAGACAGATTGGCAGACTGTTGGGCAGACACTGCAGATCACATTAAATGAACACAATGAGCTTGTCTTGGCCTTAAAACATCACAATATACAGCCATTCCTATTAACTAATTACCTACGTCAATGATTAAGGGAATAGCTTGATGAAAATTGTGGAATGACTATGAATATAAGAATCCTCAAATTCTTGGATGCCCAGCATATTTGTCTTGTTGCCTAGCAATGTTCTGTTGTTGCCCCAAAAGTGATGGCAATCAAATACCAGAGATCAACTATGTAACAAAATGGACATGGTTTGGACATCCTATTGTATTATTATGTGTCCCAATTCAACATTCAGTTGTTAGTGCTGTGAAATATATAAAATGTCATAAATAGCATGGTGTTTTGGGGGTCTTTCTTGCCCAATTCAGTGGTCAATTGTTAGTGCTGTGAAATACATAAAATGTCATAATTAGTATGGTGCTTGTTTTGTTTTTTTTGCCTGATTGGGCTTTCTCACTGGGAAAACTGGTTGCCTAACCTTAATGTTTTATTCTCCCAGGCCCCCTGGCATAGAATTTGTCTACCCTTGAAAAACTATACATTCCTGGTAAATATCTGACATCTTGACAGACATATAGATTTGTACAATGAACAACATCTTTAGCCTTCATCAAAGAACAGATGACTATGAAACAACTGAGCTTATCGTAACGTAATTGGTCCTCAGTCTGCAAAATAAAAAAAGTAACTATTCTGTAACTAGCCTCCAACCTGCAAACTATATTCTTTCTCATCCATAGGTAAATGTCACTATTTTGTAAATAACCTCCCACCCCATCATCAACTTGAAATGAAAAATGTATTGCTATATCAATATTTTCTAAGATGGCTGCATCGTAGCCATACCGAGTCAGAGCAGGACCATCATCATTTAGGAAGTCTACTGGAAAAATCTGATGTAAGCATCACTTTTCATTTAGAAGTTGCAATGAAAGGACTTTCAGTATCACTGCCATGGAAGCCATACTGGATATCAGATTGGCACCATTTTCATTTATAACCAACTAGACAACATAACAATTCTTTTGACAGAAAAAGCTGATGTCAATATGACTAACCATGTAGTAGGAGTAGTAATAAAATGCTTTTCAAGATGACTGCCATAGAAGCATAGAAGCATATTGCAGACCAGTTGTTTGTTTTTCAACAGCATCTTTTTAGCATAAGACAGGCTCTACATTGCAGCCAGTATATTTGGTGGAGGAAGAACCAGGAAAACCCCAAGAACAACTACCATTCCATAGGAAGCTACAAGCAAGCTTTCTCACATACAGATGTTGTGGAGTCCACTTGAACCCACGCGTATAGAGGTGAGATGTGTGAGTGATCTGTAAAGATGAGCACCTTAGACCACTTGGCTCTTGCTCTTTATGAAACAGGTCAAGATTTTGACGATATATCTATATAGCCCAAGTCTTTGAAAAGTCAGATCAGAAATACGTCCTCCAGAGTGGTAACATGATCAGCTGATCAGATAAACTATTACCTCAGTGAGTGTGCATCTAGCTTTTAATCGAATCTGTATAAGATCCTGATGATATAAGCATACGTTCCAAGTTTGATGAAACTTGGAAAAAATGTGACTTCTATAGTGGTAACAAGAGGCCAAAGTGGGCCTAATATCATTCAAATGCTTACATAAATTAACAGTTGACCATTTCACTAGGCAGGCTCATGTAGTACTGGAAGAACACAAAATATGTAAACAATCTCTCTAACTTTACATCATTTTGACTTTACTTTTGCCTATTTCACCATATCCTACACATTACTGAATTTATGTGAGATCTTGATCCTGCACACTTATTTTAAAAGTTTGATAAAGATTAAGATCAGATAAAAGATATGGCCAAGTCATGTCATTAATATGAATGGATATTACCCATTATCAAAAATATTCAACATCTTCAAGATAAAATGCCTATATTCCAAGTCTGATCAAACTAAAATCAGAAATATGACCTCCAGACTTATAACAAGCTTGATCAAATAAATGCATTTAACCTCATTAATATGCATAAATCTTTCTCATCATCAAACTTATCTGAGATCATAATGATAATTAGCCCATATTCCAACTTTGATTGTAATCAAATCAGATATACTGTATGACTCCCAGAAGGTATTAAGTTCAAATGATCAGATACAAGATGGCCTAATTCATATGCACACATCTTGCTATGAATCTCACTTAACATCAAAGTGCTTTGTGATCTTGATAATGTCAGTGTATATTCCAAGACCGATAAATAATCTGACTGGAAATATAGCCTCCAGAGTGGTAATGAGCTCAATCAATGAGAAGCAAGATTAAGTCATTAATATGCATATATCTCACTCATATTTGTACCCTTTTGAGATATTGATAATACAAATTTATAATCCAATTTAATAAAATTAGATTAGAAGACATGGCCACCATAGAGTTAACAAACAAGTGTTGATGATTTGTTTGTTTTTGTGGGATTTAATACCATTTTTAAGTGCATGATATGCTACACATAGCAGCTGGTATATTTGGTAGCAGAAAAACCCATGAATACCCAGGAATGAACCACCAACCCACCAGGAAGATACTAAAGACCCTGGAATGAACCACCAACCCATAGGAAGCTACCAAAGACCCTGGAATGAACCACCAACCCATAGGAAGCTACTAAAGACCATGGAATGAACCACCAAACCATAGGAAGCTACTAAAGACCCTGGAATGAACCACCAACCCATAGGAAGCTACTAAAGACCATGGAATGAACCACCAAACCATAGGAAGCTACCAAAGACCCTGGAATGAACCACCAACCCACAGCAAGCTACTAATGACCTTGGAATGAACCACCAAACCATAGGAAGCTACTAAAGACCCTGGAATGAACCACCAACCCATAGGAAGCTACCAAAGACCCTGGAATGAACCACCAACCCATAGGAAGCTACTAAAGACCATGGAATGAACCACCAACCAACAGTCTCAGTTATCTGGGGTGCCAAATGTTGACAGACAGATAACGGATGGATAACAAACAGCAGACACGTTATCATAGACTCACTTAAGGCCAGATACACTACTAAGCACAGGTAACCAAATACAAGACTGCCTCATCTACATGCTTGGATCTCACTCATCATAAAACTCATCTAAACTCTTCATGATATAAGCAAACATTCCAAGCTGGATCAAACTTGGGTCATTGGATTAGAAATATGTTCTCCAGAATGGTAAGAAGCTCAACCAATTAGATGCAGGATCAACACATTAATATGAGTGTATCTCACTCTTAATACTGACTGTATCTGAGATGTTGATAGCATGGAATATCAAATTATTAAGATCAGAGAGAGCTTTTGATGAGTGTGCATGTTGCTGGGTTGGGCGGGGGGTATTGTGTGCAAATTATGAATATTATCATGCAGTACTTCTTGAGATTTTATACAAACATCAATAAACTTAAACCATAAATATTCAATGGCTCACCACTGCATATCCCCAAGCTCCTCAAAATGTCTGTATATGAATTTTGCTTATTCTTAAATCCACCACAATATGAAACCTGGATTTAAATCAAACATGGACAAGTCAATTATCCAGATTTTATCGCAACAATCATATTTACTTACTTTTTCCCTTTTACTCCATAAGTCCGTATTTTAAAAATCATTTTCATAAGACTTACAGCAAAACTGTATGAGTTGACAGGTCTGTGATGTGTCTTCTTGCAATGACTGCATATGTGAAGCTTGGTCAGAAATTTCTGTACATCTGACCATTAATCATCCCACTAAGGGACTACAAATGCAAGAAAATTGATGAAGTCCCCCCCCCCCCCCCGAGCTCTAGCTAATTAGCAGATTTATATATTTTCCGCAGACAGTTTGACTAATCATGGTTTTCTAAATGTGTGTAAATTATGCAAAACAATTTAATTTTAAGCATTCAGACAAAAGTTGTCAGTGTATTGTTCCTGTGATAATACAGTCCATGTCCATGTTGTATTAAGGTTTGTTTTGATCAATACACAGTCAATGTCCATGCTGAATGATGGTTTGTTTTGGTCAATATACAGTAAATTATGGTGTCAGTTCAAGTTCCAGATGTTCCTTGCACATCTGAACATGATCACTGTGAGAACACTCACTCAAACAGAGTCTTAAAATCAAATACATCCTGAACTAATCCTGGTCACTAAGCTGTTTGATATATTCACAGAGGCATGGTTATCATCTGGATGGTTAGGACTTGGTCCTTTAATGCAACTTTTATATTTACCTATGCTTAGAAAATAGCCAATTTATTCAATTATTATTGGGAGTAATGATTTTTGCACATGATCATAACGGGGGCAACGCTAAATATATTTCCATGTGGCACATCATGACAAATCTCCAGAATATTTTTATTAGTAGTAGTGTCATGCCTGATCTCACCCTCCCACCCTCTGGACCATGACCCAAGGGCCTTAACCCAAAGCACATCACAAACATTATCATGTGTCCTCTCCCACAAAACGGTGTGTCTGTGTGTAAAAATAATGTTCTTTTACAGAAGACATTCTTCTTGTTTCATTCAGTGGCATTGAGTTTTGACCTTTGAACCCCAAATCAACAGCCTTCTTACTTACACCAGGTGGACGTTATCCTCAAAGGTTGGTCCAGGCATACCATTATAGAACTAAATGTCATTGTGAAAACACCATGCTTCCTCTTTCAGAAATAATGACCTTGGTCTTTTGATTTCAATACGGGTTCAATCTTACACAATGTGCAAGACAGCCACAAAGTTTTATAACCATATGTGATTGAAAATTCAAGTTTTTGTGCAGGAACTATTTTTGTTCTCTGCCACTCAGAGTGTTTATGACCTATAACCTTTGGCCCTGATATGAATAGGGTTCTTCCCTGCTCCAAGTGCAAGCCATCCTTAAACTATGCTAACTGTAGATGTAGAACAGCTGAAGTTTTTGTGTGTAAACCAACCAGTAAGAGACAGACTGTGTGTGGAAACCAACCAGTAAGAGACAGACTGTGTGTGGAAACCAACCAGTAAGAGACAGACTGTTGGACAACATCAAAACATAATATACTCTGCCTTATAGAAGACAAAAAAAATGAGAAAGATTACAAATCAAATTGTGTCCATTTTTTCATCGTATACTGTATCTAATCATTACCTATTGCAGACAATGGTTATTACATGCTGCAAATTTGATAATTTCACTGCGAGGCTGCTTTTAGAAGTACTTGTCACAAAAGTTTCCTGTGCACTTTCATTGAGTGCAGTTTTCAATAACATGATTGAAAAGAAGATGCAAAGTTCTAAATTATATAATTGAATTTCACAGCTAATACACCCTGAAATAGTTTAGTAAATGTAAGCAGTACATAATGGAATACAAAAACAAATTAAATCTACTCTAGATAATATGAAGAAAAAAGCCTAGTTACACCATTGTGTTGCAAAAGACAAAAACTGTGATATAATATAGAAGATAGTCTGAAATCAAAACACAGACTTGTTGCACTAAAAAACAGTAGGCAAGCCAGCCAGCCTCCATCAGAGTTGTAAAAAGAACAAACATCTCCCCAAAGCAGAAAGCACCATACAAAAATATACACAAATAAACATAATACAGAATGTATATAATGTCCAGTAATTAGGGGTATTCTAATGGAGAGCTGCAACTCTGCCAATTTGGTTGTCAGAATTAAGTATCAAATAATGTTAAATATGTGCAGTTGTCTCCCTTGGTTTGTTTTATAATGAAGTGTCTGATGTAGACTATAACATTTATAAGGTAGACTTCCCTGACAAATATAACATAGAATAAAAAAGACCATTCACATTTTTCTACATATGTATAATGAACATTCATACAAAAATTACAAGACTGTAGATAGTTTTAGGACAGAAAATTGTCCCTTGAGAAATATCTTTCTTTCTTGTTCTGTTTTTACCTCCTCATGAACAGAATAAGTGAATATGCAGTCATTGTTTGGTCCATTCAAAAGTATGTAAGAGTCCTATTTTTCATACACATTGTATATTGGTCCATTCAAAGGTATGAAAGGGTCCCATTTTTCATATACATCATATATTTAGTGCATTTGAAAGTATGCAAGTACCTCATTTTTCATACACATTATATATTTGGTGGATTCTAAAGTATGCAAGTGTCCCATTTTTCATACACATTATATATTTGGTGCATTCTAAAGTATGCAAGTGTCTCATATTTCATAGATAACATGAACATAAATGAACATAATAAGAGGGAACAATGTCTCCCTTTTGAGATTTTTTCCTCCATATTCCCCACCAAGTTTTATTATTTGATCCCAGTTTTTGTGCTTTTAAAGTGGATGCTTCCACTGCATCACTTAATGCTCTTGAAACCCCACCCACCCATTTCTCCAGAACATGAAAATAAGTGACAGTGGTACATCTTGGAGAGCAAACCTCATCCTTCAACTTGCCTGGATGCTTATTTGTATGCATGGCAGTGATCGTTGTGTATCATAGAGAGCAAACATCATCCTCAGAGTGCCTGGATGCTTATTTGTATGCATGGCAGTGATAGTTGTGCATCTTGGAGAGCAAGTCTCTTCCTTCAGCTCATTTGTCTCAAAGCCATTTTGCTGCAACCTGTATGAAAAAGAGAAAACAAATGACTTACTGTTTTTAACATTAAGTGCTATAGTACTGTGATTCTTCTTGTCTTTTAAATAGCAGACATTTAATCCTTGATATCAAAGACACAAGAGTCCCTCTAAGCAACTTACACTCTACTGGTTGACAATTAATAAGTGTATGCAATTGCTATAATCTCTAATAAGTGCTATAAGTGTATGTAATTGATATGAACTCTAATAAGTGTTGTAAGTGTATGTAATAGATATGAACTCTAATAAGTGCTGTAAGTGTATGTAATAGATATGAACTCTAATAAGTGCTATAAGTGTATGTAATAGATATGAACTCTAATAAGTGCTATAAGTGTATGTAATAGATATGAACTCTAATAAGTGCTATAAGTGTATGTAATAGATATGAACTCTAATAAGTGCT
>JAECUM010043017.1:0-17589 GCA_016617855.1 Megalonaias nervosa
CACACATACACACACACATCCTTTGGTCGGTTTGACTTAACTTTTACCGTCATTCATAAGTCCAGAGATATATTGGGATGACACAAACGCAAATCCTCTACTGTCGTTATTTCATAGATATTAGCTCGTATCTTGCTACGATTTCCCTTGCTACGATTTCCAGAGAGAGAGAGAGAGAGAGAGAGGACTTTGGACATTTTCTTATTTAATTAATAATAATCGATTTTAGAACATTATAGTATGTTTAAGAAACAACAACAAAACATTACATACATCACAGTATGTGTACCACGTAACCGAGGATCTTTCTGTATATTGTCGACTTGGTTTGCAACTTTGTATCATTGATAAGCACTGTAGATAAATACCGAAGAAAGCACACACGTATTGTTACGACGAACCGTATTCTTGTAGATTACTTTCAAGGTTTCAATCCAGCCCAAACTCATTTTCTCTGTCACTCCACATTTCTACGTAGTTTGTCTGTTATGCCTGAGATGAGAGGGGGGACAGAAAGCTAAAAGAATTGTGAAGAAAATGTGTACCATATTAAATTCATTTAGAAAACGAGGCTTGGTAGTACTTTTCATCGTTTTTTCATGCGTCACTAATTATTAATGTGTGGAAATTCATCATTAATCTAGAATCAACTGCAGACGGTCGCTAGAATGTTTATATATGAGTATTATTGCGCTGTGGGCGGAGCACAATTTGACATACCAATAGCACTGGTATATCAAATTGCTTTATACCGACACTTTAAATGGCATGTTAATTTTAATGTATGTGGTATATATATATATATATATATATATATATATATATATATATATATATATATATATATAGAGAGAGAGAGAGAGAGAGAGAGAGAGAGAGAGAGAGAGAGAGAGAGAGAATATCATACGGAATTTACATTTGTACATTACTGTCTTTATTGTATAATAGGAAATATAGTCATTGCATAACTTGTTTTCAAATTCTCGCTTTGTTTCACGTGTCAGACATAATATGTAAAGAAGATACGCATATGCATGGATTAGAATATTCACACACAACACATGAAAGGTATATCCGAATAAAATATTATAATTAATGTTACCTTTTCAGCTTATATTCCATTTTCGAAATATAATTACGCCATCAAAATGGCAAGTCAATAACAGTTTGCAAATGTTTTAAAGATTATTGTCCATGGAAAATGCCATGAAAGTCCTATCTTTTTGGCATAATGGTGATAAAGTATCAATATATATTCTAGGATAATCTGGCATTGTGTCTTTCAGAACAATGATTATCAGCATTCGAGTCCGCTTAATTACCGAATTTTAACACGCAAAAATTTACGAAAACTGTCAGTGGCTCACACATGTCAGTACCTTATCTTTTATAACGTAGAACAAGACCCAAAATCTTTCTGCATATCCTATTATACTGAAATGCACGTGAACACAGTTCGTTATGCGATACTATTTAAGAACAACAGCGTGCTCTTTAGTTCTTATTTTCCAAAACTTGCAACAATGTAGAGAACCAGCCGTAAGTTGTGTTATCGGAATATAACTTGTTTTGCTTTATCCACAAAAATTGCAATGTAGAGGTAGTTATAGGTACACAATTTGTGTTGCTTTATCATGAAATGAGCGATTCAAAAGCTGGGCCACTTTAGTCCTTCATCCTGAACCTTGGAGAATGAACTGACAGTGCCTTTTATCATTGGTAATACAATGTTTTGTTGTGTTTTAGCTTTATGTGTATTTAACATTATATGCAGAAAGGAAAAAGTGTCTTCTTTCGAGATGAAACGAATACCAATCTCTCTCGAACATTCGGTGCATGTATTGTGTCATAATTCGAATATCCACGACGATGATAAAGCAATAATATGATCTGTGTTTATTTCATATTATTTCCTTAGTCCATCTTCGCATTTACTGAAAGCACCTTCATCCCCCTTCACCCTTTCTGCCTTTCTGTAAGAAATCACTGTTAACTCGACTATCTGAATTTAATGCCCGTACGAATAGCTATACTAAGTTATAAATCTTCCTTTTGACGTAACTTGATCAGTGTGTGTACAACAATTAAGCATAAGATATACACAACCGATAGCTAAGTTATCGCTTCATTTTAATATCTGACGTACATATGACCCTTTCCTCATGAGGGGTCACAATGCAATTTTTTTTCTTCCTCGCAAGACTTTTTGGAAACTTGTCCTAAGTTATTGACTAACTAGTGGGTAACAAATTATGAGTGATTGGTGGGCCGAATATGCATCACTGGCTGGCCGGATTGTGTCACGTGGGACATATATTTGAAGACCCTGTTATATTCCATATATTGCTATGTCACTCAGTATATGGATCACTTTAAGTTCTGAGTGCTTATCAAATTCAAACTAATCAAGTTAAGTCTACGGTAAGTTTAAAATAATCAAGTTAAATCTAGGTTAAATTTAAACTAATCGACATAAGTCTAGGGTAAATTTAAATTAATCGACTCAATTCTCGGGTAAATTTAAATTAATCGACTCAATTCTAGGGTAAATTTAAACTAATCGACTCAAGTCTATGGTAAATTTAAACTAATCGACTCAATTCTAGGCTAAATTTAAATTAATCGACTAAATTCTAGGGTACATTTAAATTAATCGACTCAAGTCTAGGGCAAATTTAAACTAATCGACTCAAATCTATGGTAAATTTAAACTACTCGACTCAATTCTCGGGTAAATTTAAACTAATCGACTCAAATCTAGGGTAAAAATTTAAACTAATCGACTCAGTTCTAGAGTAAATTTAAACTAATCGACTCAAATCTAGGTTAAATTTAAACTAATCGACATAAGTCTAGGGTAAATTTAAATTAATCGACTCAATTCTCGGGTAAATTTAAATTAATCGACTCAATTCTAGGGTAAATTTAAACTAATCGACTCAAGTCTATGGTAAATTTAAACTAATCGACTCAATTCTAGGCTAAATTTAAATTAATCGACTAAATTCTAGGGTAAATTTAAATTAATCGACTCAAGTCTAGGGCAAATTTAAACTAATCGACTCAAATCTATGGTAAATTTAAACTACTCGACTCAATTCTCGGGTAAATTTAAACTAATCGACTCAAATCTAGGGTAAAAATTTAAACTAATCGACTCAGTTCTAGAGTAAATTTAAACTAATCGACTCAAGTCTAGGGTAAATTTAAACTAATCGACTCAATTCTAGGGTAAATTTAAACTAATCGACTCAAATCTAGGGTAAATTTAAATTAATCGACTAAATTCTAGGGTAAATTTAAATTAATCGACTCAAGTCTCGGGCAAATTTAAACTAATCGACTCAAATCTATGGTAAATTTAAACTACTCGACTCAATTCTCGGGTAAATTTAAACTAATCGACTCAAATATAGGGTAAAAATTTAAACTAATCGACTCAGTTCTAGAGTAAATTTAAACTAATCGACTCAAATCTAGGGTAAATTTAAACTAATCGACTCAAATCTAGGGTAAATTTAGACTAATCGACTCAAATCTAGGGTAAATTTAAACTAATCGACTCAAGTCAAGCGTAAATTGAAACTAATCGACTCAAATCTAGGGTAAATTTAAACTAATTGACTCATTTGTAGGGTAAAATTAAACTAATCGACTCAATTCTAGGGTAAATTTAAACTAATCGACTCATTTGTAGGGTAAATATAAACTAATCGACTCAAGTCTAGGGTACATTTAAACTAATCGACTCAATTCTAGGCTAAATTTAAACTAATCGACTAAATTCTAGGGTAAATTTAAACTAATCGACTCAAATCTAGGGTAAAAATTTAAATTAATCGACTCAATTCTAGGGTAAATTTAAACTAATCGACTGAAGTCTAGGGTAAATTTAAACTAATCGACTCAAATCTAGGGTAAAATAAACTATTCGACTCAATTTTAGGGTAAATTTTAACTAATCGACTCAATTCTAGGCCAAATTTAAACTAATCGACTCAGTTCTAGGCTAAATTTAAACTTATCGACTCACTTCTAAGGTAAATTTAAACTAATCAAGTCAAGTCTAGGAGAAGTGCAAACAGATCGACTCAAGTGTTGCTTAAATTCAATCTAATCGAGTCAAGTCTACGGTAAATTTAAATTAATCAACTAATGTCTAGAGTAATTTCAAACTAATCGAAACAAGTCTTGGCTAAATTCGAACTAATCTACTCAGGGCTAGTGTAAATGTAAACTAGTCAACTTAAATCTACGGTAAATTTAAACTAATCGACTCAGGTCTTTGGTAAACAACACCACCAATCTGAATACAAGCAGTCAATTCCCAGCCAGACATATTGGAAATGTATACCCACCAAGATAAATCCAAGTCAGTCAATTCACAGCCTGACGTATTGGAAATGTATACCCACCAAGATATATCCAAGTAAGTCAATTCACAGCCTGACATATTGGAAAGGTATCCTCACCAAGATATATCCAAGTCAGTTAATTTACTGCCTGACATAATGGAACTGTATACCCACACAGGTGTATCCAAGTAAACCTGACAGTTTCGCTTAAAAGTGTCGATATAGTCATCAGTAAAGTACTTAGAAATAAATGGTACATGGGGAAAAAGCTTGAAATGTCTCCTTTAAGCTGATATAAATCATAAGTGGCTGACCCCACGGACATTGTAAGGAAATTTAACAACGGGCTGGTGCTCATATTTTAAACTGAGGAAGGTAGTCATCGTTTGTCGTTTGGGAGAAGGGACGTGAGAGTTATCAACAAATGTTCCTAAGTTGCTGAAGGGATGCAGTTTGTCCCTGTTTATAGTAAAATTTATACAGATCACTTATGCTTTCATTGCCATGTAGTTTGGTTACGGGTGTCATTATTTTAGAATTTGATTATAAATTCTTTCAAATGACTTTTATTCACTTTATTAGGATCTTCCTATATCGAAATTCCTTCAGAAGGTCATTATTTACACTCCCGATAAACACATACGGCAAGCCTAAATGTTAAGGTACGTGTACATATTTGGAAGAGGTCAAACTAAAGGTATTATCCAGTTCAAAGCCCTGTGATGTCACAATGAAAGCAACGCACATTAAAACAGAAATTCATATTACCTTATAATGTGAAAATTAGACCCGACGTCCTATTTTCTCTACCCAGTTTAGTACATGGACACCATTGTAAATGCCCATAGCGATCAAACAATTTCGTCTGGAAATGCCTTTATAAGCACTCAATAATCAGGACTGAATAGACATTGCTTAAGCTATATTAGTTATACATTTTAGAACAACTTTTAAAATTTCATTTTAGATGAGTAAATGTGTCTGCATGACCACATCGACACACACTATAGCACAATGAACTGCAGAGTCTGGTGTTTGGTATTAGTACTCATTTGGTAAAGAACACATATTTGAACCCATATATTCTGTTCATAATGACATTAAAATAGAATTTGGATAAAACAATGTGAGATAGACTAAACTGAAGGTTAATATATGTTGAAAGTGAAATGAAAGGTGCAAGTACATCATACCTACATATCTGCTTACATGCATATGTTTGTGATCCTTGAGATATTTACTTCAAATTGCTTACCATTTGAAACATTTAATTGTCAATAACAAGAGAGAAGTAAGAAGAAAGACAGATATGACGAAAGCGAGTTGCCGTAACATCCGAATTATAATCATGCGTCGAAGTGTCAGTCATTGACATTTCATATGTTCCAGTAACCACTTAATCATTGGAGGTATTCATGATCTCGATCTCTATCTTTATCGTTCACAAATTGCGTCGCGTGTTTCTTCTTTCAGACCACCCACACGTATCACTGAATATATCCTGAACGTCTTGAGTTTGCAACTTTTATGTCAGAGTCCCATTTATTTATTTCTTTATTAGGTCGAAATGACATATCACGAATGATAGAAATATTGAAGTTTTCAAACTCATACAAGGCTATTTTGAACATTTGGTTAAATAATATAATCTATAATATTAGCCGGAGGATCAAATGTGTCTTGTCATTCGAATTAAAAATAATGTATAAGGGATTAGGTTTTTAGCGATTAATATACGAGTTATTGGAAGAAATCTTTGCTTACACCATAATTTAGGTTAAATAATCGCACAAGTACTAATAATCGCACAAGTGCTAATATATATATATATATATATATATATATATATATATATATATATATATATATATATATATATATATGTATGTATGTATGTATGTATGTATGTATGCATGCATGCACGCACGCACGCACGTACGTACTTATGTATGTATGTATGTATGTATGTATGTATGCATGTATGTATGCATGTATGTATGCATGTATGTATGTATGATTTTCCAGATAGTACTCAGTAACAAGATGTGACATCGCAGTATCAATCCGATCAACATTACATGTAGATTATGATTTATGGGATTCGATACTAGACATTGACGTTTATCTTGCGAGGCGAATGACAAGATGTGTTTTCTTGGCAGTACATTTTCCTCACTGTTTCATTTCATTCTAACCGCTTCTGCCTATATTTAGAAAGTTTTATTTTTTACTTTTATGTATCATCTGAATTAGTTCAGTCGAGCGTTTGTGATCATGTACTTTCAAAACTAGTGTATTAAAATACGTTAAATGTATAGTGAGACAGATTGTGATTTGCTGTAACAATAGTTTGCTCAGTTATAAGGCTTACCTAAATGGACCAGTGCCACTATAAAGTTTGTTAATCACAGTATGTTTAGCTTTATAGAATTAATGTCAGAAGATGCAATTTTAATGAAAACAGGAACATCAGCCAAGGGGTGTAGTATACTAATGCCTCAAAGGTTCCATAAGATTAATCGTGTGACCTAGGCACTCGTTTCCACTGTGTAGGATAGTATTTATGGAAATACATGTTGGATAAATATAAAAAAGGAGATGCACCAGTCATACTATAGTCAATCTCAATTTGACCTATATATTTAACGCTGATGATGTACATTTGTTTCGTGCCATAAAGTAGCCTAATGTACCAACAGAGCACGCTTTAAAATAATGCTGTGTATAAACCGGTTTCCGTAATGTTTGTCTCCCTTTTCGACATTGCTTTAATAAATGGAGTTTGTATGATGCAGTAGATGATGCATGCTCCTTGAAAACTCGATACTCAAACTGTTTTAGAATATATTGCTACTCCTTTTTGACTCATGTGTCATCAAAACCCCAGCACGTTGACTGGAATGCAGTCTCATCAAAGCCTTAAATCCAAATACTCTTCACCGTGACTTGAGCAATATATTGTACATTGTAATGCCTATAAGGTAATACGTTGTAACATCATCAGGCTTGTTATCCAACAAAACAAGGAAAGAATTCCTTATCTTTTTCTTATAAGTTTATTCCAAAAGTATCACATTCTACGAAAACTTTAAACGCATTCTAAACTGAGTGTTATAATTATAATGCTCCGATCACGTGACTGACTTTGTCTACAATTAATTAAACAATTCTGGAAATTCTATACAATATAAATATGTTTCATATCAAAGCCTTTATTACTTGACTCTAGTTCTATGGCTTCACTCTGGCTGTATTACCTCACACTGTGGGTAATTATTTCTAGACAATCATAAATTGAATACATTTAAATCTTCGTCATAATAACCACAAATGTATTCATTCCAAACTAAACGCATGTTTTCAAAGACATTGACATTTTAACCAAAGGGAGGATTTTGTGTAAATCTTCAAAAATATTTATTTTGTGACCAAATGCTGAATTTCATCAAAATCTTCAAACATAATGACACTATGATCCAACTAAGCAAGGGAAGAAAACATTAGTGTTATTGTTGCTCATCCTGCACTCTATCCTAAACTATGTGGAGGATTGCCATGAAACTTTGCAAACACACATTCAGCCTATGGCCTTGTTGATCTTAAATAAAAATAGTGATGTTTAGACATCTAATATGGCTGTCATAGTAGCCATTCTGAAAACGCTTTTATACTTCTCTTGAATGGATTAGCATATCGGGGTTGAGTTTTCACGAAAATGCTTTGCAGGATGTCTGGTTTGCTATCACAACTGCTCTTGATTCGAAAGACATACATACATGTGGTTTCTAGCAAAAGACTTCTTATCATGTTTTGTTGGTTCTAAATGAACATAGTGCTGATCTGGTGTCTAATAAAGCCACCGCGACAGCCATCTTAAAAATCTTGTTTTTGATCTCTAGTTGATCGTATATGAAAGTGTTGATTTTGTGTCCTATATGGATGCCAACGCAGCCATCTTGAAAATCTTGTTCATCGCAAGTCATCCTGAACAAAAAGTCGTATTGACATGGAATTATCACGAGATGACTTTATGTGACCTCTAGTTGGTGGGAAATGAAAATTGTGCCACTCTCACGACCAATATGGTTCCACAGAGGTCTTCTTAAGAATAGCTACCCTTCCTGAATGGACAGTCTTATTAAAATAAGACTTTCACTGAAACAGCTTGTGATGTGTAGTTCCTACTAAAGGCAAATTGTGCCATTCAGGCATCCTAAATGACTGCAACAGTGGCTATTCTTAGAATCTTGTCATTTTGAATCAATGTCCACGTCTGCACTGGGTGTTCGCTGAAAGATGTTGGATGTCTAGCTGGTCATATATAAAAATGCTGCCTAACCTAAGTAACATATGGTTAATCTTTAAATTATTATCACTACTTCTAGATGACTGGTCATATCAACATGGGCTTTCACCAGAAGACTTCTTATGATATGTCATAAAAGGAAATAGCTTTAATCTGATAACCAATATGGCCACCATGACAGCAGTCTTGAAAATTTTTGTATTGTTACTCTGCCAAAATGGAAAGTCATATTAATGTGTAGTTTTCCCCAAAAGACTTCTTATGATATCATGTTGCACACACCTGTAAATGGCGCTGTTCTGGTCACAATAGTGTGTATCTTGAAAATGGTGTTATTGCTACTTCTCTTGAATGTAAAGGACTTCAATAAAGACTCCATGTTGATCACTAAAATATTGTTAACTCCACTCTTCGCAAGTGGGTGGCTATTTCAACACGGGAGTTTCACCAATAGACTTGTTATAATACCTAGTTGCTCCTAAATCAATTGATGCCAGTCATACATTCGATATAGCTACCAAGAATGTTGTTTTGAAACGTTTCCTGTCACTAATCCCCTTTAATGGATGGTGATATTGAAATGAGGCTTTAAGAAAACAATTTTAATGATATACGTTTGGTCCTATATGAAAATGATGCCACAAGAACATGAATATGTTCACCACAGCAGCTAGTTTGAAAATCTTCTTATCACGGAAGAATATCAAACAAGATTTCGACACTCAGCAATTTCGACACTCAGCAATTAAATGGCTAAAACGGTGTCACGCTGAATGCCTGGAATTATATTCACCCACTAGAGACATAATCCATTTTAATTATGAAGTTGAGATTGTATTTGTATCTTTATTCAGTTTTAATAACGCTCTTTTCAACACTTGTAGATTAAGTTCTACACCATGTATAAGTTCATATATAACCATTTAGCCAGGGGGATTACTGATTTGGCAATTACTCTGAATTATCCTATAATGTGTGTTTAATGTGGTGCTTTAAGGTTATTTAACAGTCTGGATATGACTGTCCAGTTTACAGCCACAAATTATTCATCCAACTGTTGCAACCAGAGAAACTGTAAAAACGCGAATAATGAATACAGCACAAATCATGTATTAATAAACATGAGACCCAAGTAGAGTGGATATCACCCACATGACTGACCTAAATACAGCACGTCGTGTAATTTAGCATTCAAAGAGCTAGAAATGTATGATAAATGGTTTGGAATTTTGAACAGTTGTTCATGTCTATATAGTCTGATGAAAACTATTCAACTACTGAGAGATGTTGTTCATATAAGCTTTGAATTAGGATCCTAATGATTCGAATTTCCATATCAAGTGTGTTTAAATTTTTTTTCAGATATTCTGTATTAAGGGTGATAAAAAACTGAACCAACCAGATACAGGTTGACATCATTTGTCTGTGACCTCACTCATTATAAAATCTACATTTTACAGTAGCAATCACAATCCCACTGTGACAACACTGTGTACAATTATGGATTAGTTTGGAAATGAAGCTTAATACTTATGTTTTTATGTAAGAATTTTGTGTGGTTTCTCATTGGTAAATTAATTGAAAGCGTTGTTCATTATATGTGTCTTGATACAAAGATTAAGATAAAGCCAGCAGATGTTATAAATATGAGCCATGTTGGGTACACCAGTACCTTTGATATTGCTATCAGGTGTATCCCACCCAAACAGTATCCATAATTAAGTGAAGTTGAATTAGTACTCCTGATCACGACTGCTAACCAATACATTACTGTACACAATTCAGTCAATGTTCCACAACATACACATTCATCCAGATATTCCTCCAGATGCCATGAAACTTCAAACAGTTTTCATCTCTGACATATACACTCATTACAGTACAAATAAGATCACTAAAGGTGCTTTTGTACAATGCCCTCTTGGTCTAAACTATATCTGTGCAATGTAGTCCCTCATATAAAACAAGCACAATCATGGATGCCGGGTTTTGGTCATTGTAGTTTGAAACCGAGTCTCATTACTAGAAGAACGTTATTATGTCACCATTTTAAGTGCAGCTAACAAAATTAATTGTGAATCGCAAAATCTTCATGCACACATTCAGATACAATTGTTCTGCGAAACATTATATTTCATTTCATTTCGTGCTTGCAAATAGACATATCTGCAGCCATTTTACCAAAGTGTGATCGAAACTTTCTAAACGTGCTACACAAACCTGATAACAAAATAGCTCCCCAACAATATTGATGATGTTACCTGTGTTTAATGTTCTGTAAAAACAAATGTTGCATGCTGTTCACTGGATTGATCGGTCAAAGCAGCAAATAAAACCCATAACAAATCCCGGATTCAATATTAATGTGATGTTGGCATTTACCATTTTTATCATTGTCAAATTTAATACCGAGAACTGTATGCTGCTGATGAGTACTTATCCATTTTTGGATTTAGAGAGGTTAATAAGGTCCAAGTTCAACGCATACTAACACAAATGTCAGTGAATATCTTCAAGCAAGTGTTATGTGTCCTTTAACATCTTTTGAACATTGCAGTTTAAAAAGGAAATCAAAGTCTATGAAAGTTCAAAGCAATGATGTTGACTACCAGCAGAAGGATCAGCAACCAAATATAACATTTCGCATTGTGATACAATTTTTTGGGACTTTTTGAATTTATTTTATAATCCTGTAAGTTCATTTCAAATTTTATTTTTTTTCGGGGTATTAAATTATTTGTTGAATCTTTCAAAAAAACTTGCTAGTTTTCGTACTTTTCGTTTACTTAGTTTAGATCTTAGAGGCATAGCAATATTATGGCAACAATGAAAAATATGATTAATAGAAAAAATCTGATCAATATGGCGATTATGAAAAATCTAATAAATATAAAAACAGTTGAAAATATTAATAATACAGCAACAAGGAAAATCTGATTGATATGGCAACAATGCGAAATCAGATTAATATGTTAGCTATAAAAATTCTGATTAATATAGCGACTATGAAACATCTTATGAATATGGAATCAATGGAAAATCTGAATCATACAGCATCAGTGGAAAATCTGAATCATACAGCATCAGTGGAAAATGGAAAATCTGAATCATACAGCATCAATGGAAAATCTGAATAATATGGCAAAAATAAAAAATGTTACTGATATGGCAATAATAAGAAGTCAGATTAATATTGCGCCCATGAAACATTCGATTAATATGACGATTATCGGAACTCTGATTATTATGGCAACAATGAAAAATCTGGTTAACATGGGATTTGTGAAAATTATGATTATTATGTAAACTATTTTAATCTAATTAATATGACATCAGGGAATTATTCAGTGGAGTTACCATACTTACCAGAAAGACAATAGTTTCAATTAATTCATCCATATAATTCAAATGAATGCAGTAGCAATATGAGAGACGGCAAGATTAAAACATGGTGCGTAAAGATCTGTTTGATAATAGAGATTACACTCGAAAGGAGCTAACCATTTACTACATTATGACATATGCCATGCCGATGGCCATTGCATCATAATATTTTGTATCCTACAAATGCTCATTATATCATGGTAATTAATGTCATACATATATTGCATCAAAATGTCTTAAAAGCTATGCATATATCATTAGATAATCATTGCATCACGCACCTTACATAAACTAAGCAACTATTCCTATATTAATCACATCATGTAGTATGTCACACAGTCACTAATCACATTATGTTATGTCAGGCAGATTATAATCACATCAGTATATATGTCACGTAGATCTTAATCGTGTCTTCTACATACCATACATATATTAATCATATTATCCTTCATGTCATACAGATACCAATCACATCATGCCATATGCCATAAAGATACTAATCACATCATGGTACATGTCATACAGATACCAATCACATCCCGTTATATGCCATAGAGATGATAATCACATCATGCTTCATGTAATACATACTCTGATCACATAATGCTACATGCCACACAGATACTAATCGCATCATGCTACATTCCATACAAAACAAATACTAATCCCATCACGTCACATACCATATAGATGCTAATCACATCATGTTACATGCCATACAGATATCAATCACAACATGCTACATGCCATAGAGATACGAATCCCATCATGCTACTTGCCATACAGATATTACTCATAAAATGATGTACGCCGTACAAACACCAATCATATCATGCTACATGCCATACAGATACCAATTACATCATGCTATATGTCATAAAGATACTAAAGTAGCTAATGTGCCATTATATATATATATACTAATCACGTCTTCCATATACCATACAGATACTAATCACATAATGCTACACGTCATACAAATATCAATCACATCATGCTACATCCCACACAAATACTAATCACATCATCCTACATGCCATTCAGACACTAGTCACAACAAGCAACTCGCCATACAGATATTAATAATATCATGCTACGTGCCATACAGATGCAAATCACATCATGCTATATGCCATATGGATACTAATCACATCATGTTGCATGCCATACAGATACTAATCACATTATGCTACATGCCATACAAATACTAATAGCATCATGCTACATGCCATAGAGATACCATTCACAACATACTACACGCCATACTGATGCTAATCACATCATGCTTCATGTCATACAGATAATAAACACATCATGATACATGCCAAACATACACTAATCACATCATGTTACATGCCATACATATACTACTCACAACATGCTGCAAACCATACATACACTATCCATATCATGCTACATGCCATACTAATGCCAATCACATCACGCTACATGCAATACCGATACTAATCACATCATGCTACATGCAATACAGACACCATCATATCATGCTACATGCCTTACAGGTACCAATCACATGATGCTATATGCCATAGAGATATTAATCACCTCATGCTACATATAGTAGTAAAAGAAGACGGGAAGTCTAGATTTTAGACCCCCTTCCCCCTCCAAAACGTTTCTATGTTGACATTTTATAGCTTAAGATAACATATACAATATCTTTCATTGCTAATCAGCCTGTACAGGCTTTCTATCCTGTACGAATTTGCACGATGTACAATAACACAGCGAATCGATTGTTGCTGTCTAGACAGAGGCTGTGTGTGCCTCGATCGATTATACATTATGTCTGCATGTATACGTAATAGGAATTTCCTGGGAACATATAATGGTAATTCCGGAAATTACGTAATGGAAATTATGGGGAATTACTTGATAGATGTTTCTGGAAAATCACGTGATAGGAATTTCCTTAAATTATGTAATGGAAATCCTGGGGAATTACGTAATAGAAATTTCTGGAAAGTCACGTGATCCAAATTCCTGGGAAACATTCTCGCGTGGGCTAACTTGATCCAAATTCCTGGGAAACATTCTCGCGTGGGCGTTATAACGCTATAAATGACAGACAGATTTTTCACTAGTGGCCACATTCCGCTGGAAGCATGAAGGTACGTGAAACATTTTCTTGAAAATTTATTGCCTGACAGATTGGGAGATAGGTCCTTTGTATTAACAAAGAACATTCTAAAAAAAATATTTATTATTTCGTTCATAATTTGATGAGGTAAATGGTACTCAATATAATCTGATAATTTTTTAAAGAACTTTGTCTCCAATTATCAAATTTTCACCGGTAGCTATAGTAGTAAGAGAAGATGAGGTTTTTAGACCAATCTCTAAGACTTATCTCATATTATATAAAATGTCTTTTTATCCGCCCTCAATAAGACATGTTGGATTTGATATAACAAACAGATTTAATTATAATAAATCAGCTTCAAGATATATTGGTATAGAACCTAAAATAATAAGCAATTGTATTATTTTTTATCAAGCAAACTATAGCCATGTTTTACGATAATCTTTATCATACCTGCTTACTCTCATTGGCAGAATATATGTTAACATACTGTCAATAATACGGAACTCGCATATTAAATTGTCCATATCATATTTTACGCCTTGCAAGTAAGATTTTATTTGGTCTAGTAACTTTTTATGAGGGATAATTGCTATTTTACAAGCACTTTTTTTGTTTCAAGTCTAGGTTCAATTTTTCTACAAGCTGTTGAAAGAGATACACCAACACCAGATATAATTAACAAAAACGGATTTAATGATGACCCACTTGAGATTATGCCAGAGCTGGTCATTAGCAGTGGCAAATATGATATTACTCGAAATATTCTACTATAATACTTATAACATTGTTTCACACACCTAAGGTTTTAGTGATAAAATTTGTAATATCGCATTAATACGTCAACATCTTGTTTTGGAATATCTTTTGAAATATGATTAAAATCGACGATCTGTTTTTTCATTATATAGTATTTTCTTACAAGTTTTACACAATAGTCAAAGTCTAATACGAACAATTGAATCAAGAAATTCACGAAACTTATTATTATCAATAAAATTTCTGTATTTGTCATAAACATCTGACGAAGTATCATCATATCGTTTATCTGTTAAAATCTCATTTTTCTTAAACCAAGTATATGAATCAAACGTGTCTGATACTTCACGTTCACACAAATATTTTTCGTTCAACAAATTACCGTAATCTTTTTATGTTTCATCAATATACCGTAATACTAAACTCAACTGATCTAACTTGAAATTTTTGAGAGCAAGATGTTGTCTGATAATTGCATATGCGACCACGAAATTTGCTACCATTAATGTTTGGAGCGCATCTTTTCTTAATAATCTCCCACCTGAAATCACAATGGGAGTAATTTTTAAGAGAAGGACTATTCGATTCGATAATTTTTCGTATGGTTCTGTAAGTATTTTCTCGCTCTCATTGTAATAATTTCCTAATGACAATTGTCTAGAGCGCTGGATCGATGGAAATGGAATATCATCTTCTTCACTTATGTCGTAATAGGAATCAGACTTTACTTCCAACTTTGTTTGATCGACTTCTTCGGAAAACCTTTTTCGCTCGTCATTACTAAGATTACTAATGTCATCGTCAAAATTTTTGATGATCTTTAAAGACCTGTCAACAATAATCGCATCAAAGTCTGGGTCTTTTTTCGTATCATTGGCATAACTGCGTTTAACTAAGCTTTTATAATTAACTCCGTGTCTGGTGTCATAGTAACGATTTTAATTAGGATTTCTTTGTCGTGGTAGTACATGTCGAGATACTTAAAAATTTCTCGCTTTAAAAAAACTAGTATATAACTTCCTGTTTCTTTTTAATTGTATTACTCCAGATTCTGCTTGTCTGACGAGATAATTATATCCAGCATTTACTTGTTCTTTTACCTTTACATTTTCACCATAAGCTAGTGCTTTTTTTAAGTAAGATTTTATTATCAAATCCAAATTTCCAAAATCAAGATAAAGTAATATTTTTTAATCAGGATTTCAACTTGCTTATGTTCTTCTATGCAATCATCAAGATAACAATATCTATTTATCACATCAAAGTTTTCTATTGCTTGTTTCAGTTGTTTTTCTTCGCATATGCATAACAAGAATAACAATCTTTTCTTCTTCTGACAATGGAGAGTTTATCATTGGAATTGAAAAATTGTTTTTGGTATTTATCATACGTGCCGCTAGTGATTTGTCCCCAACCTTTTTGGTTGGGTTAAAAATATTATCATAAAATTCTCTCGCAATGTTTACAAACCATTATGTTGATAGCATCAGATGAAATTTGATCATCAAGTGTGTATATTTGAAATGATGTTTTTTTCTGTCGGGATTGTAAAATATTGTGTTGTTGTAAAATACGTATTTGCTGTGTTATACAATGTTGCCCAATTGATATCATCGTTTGATCCTTCGAACCGCCAATTATAAATTCGACCAACACTAGGGTTTAATCGACCTCGCAAATGAAATTGCCAAATACCAACTGCAGTAGGACATTTAATTTTAATCCAAAAATTTTCAACTTCTCCGTTTGTTGTCCACTCGTGTCTATCAGAGAATGCGTAATAAGGATAATGTTCAGGATAATATGATGATGCGCTTATCTCAAACCCAACTCGGTTGTCAGTTGCTTTAAAAAGTGTTGGAATATATCCAACATTGTTTTGGTTCGTTTTGCAAAACTAGACAGGGTATCAACATACGCTTTATGTGTTAGATCATTATGATTAACTGGAACATGTGTTGTTGTTATTTTGTTGTTTCTCATGTTTATAGTACCTGACATAGGTCCACCGGATAGCTTAAAATATGAAGTAAATTCCTCTTTTAACTGAGCATAACTAATGACATCAGTTTCATTAGCTGGTGGTGAGGTTGTCGTTAATCCAGTTATTTTTTTTCCTGATTTACCTAAGTTACCTGTCATTGTGTCACTGGCTTTGTTAAGTTTATTATCGTCAATTGATTTTAGTTGCGCATAACTTATCGCCAGAGTTTTTTTTAAGTAGCTTGATAAATCAATGCTGCCATCTGTACCAACAATAGCAGTTGACGAATCGCCAAATGTTGTTCCAATTTTTGTTATAATAACCCATTATTTGTTTATTGTTTGATAATTGTATGTCAACTTAGTTTAATAATATGTCTATATTAAATTTTCATACATTACTGTTGGTGAAACACAATCATAACAACGAACTTCCAGATTGCCACTACCTCATCGTTGGTCGTACAGGGTCTGGTAAAACAAATTTATAATTAAATCTTTTACTCAGCAATCGCTTTAACTACGATTGAGTATATATTTACACAGTTAATCCACAGCAAGACAAATACGAATTATTGAGCGAGAATAACGACAAACTTAATGATGAGCTTAACGCTGGTTACGACGTGTTTATGATCAAACAACCAGAGGAATTTATTCCCGTTAATGAACTTGATTCGTCCGAACATAAAATA
>JAECUM010043018.1:0-22974 GCA_016617855.1 Megalonaias nervosa
CTCGCCCAACTATCGAGATAAGCAAGTTCATCGTAAGGAGTAACAAGAAAGTAATACTTAACACAAACATACGAGGAAGGAGTGTTTACAGCGTGATACAGAGACAACTCCCCGTGAAAACGAAAAGGACGACAGAAAAAAAACAGATTTACAATAAAAAGTAACCACAAGTATCAAGGTTAGCAAAAATCATTCGTGAATTAAATAACGCAGGTCCAATAAAAAAGTGAATGTCCGATTAATGGTGGAGTACAAAAGAGGAAAAGCAATAATGAAAGAATACACTGGTCTCATCATCTATCAGCATCAGGTAAGCTGGATTAACCACTCTTCTACGGGCCTCAGTTTCACGAAGGTGTCTGAAATATTGGGTTTGGACTAATGACATTGGACTGGTCAAACGTAAGTCAGGCTCAGATTTCATAAAAATTAAGAGCGCTGGATTCTTGATTTAAGTTAAAGACTCTACGTATGTGTGGTTAAATCCAGACCCCATCTTTTCTTATAGATACGGATAGCTGAATTATCATATCCGCTATTTTGCAAGATCAATCACAAAATAAATAAGGCAATGTTCCATAAAAAAGACTGCTCACTCATCTCATGCAAGTCCAACATTTTAACATTGCTCTTGCATGAATCGCATTAAGCGAAACTTATCTATTCGTGCTTATGTTTACAACATTAACAGTCTAAGTGAATGGCGAGTTTTTACTGAGTTTTTATTGATGTAAGTATAACATGCTAAATGGCATATCAGGACAAAACATTATAAGCTCGTAAAAGAAGCTCTCTGTGTGGGGTTTGCCAATATACTTATTTGGGATTCTTATTCCGACAAAATGATTAGTTTGTAAGAAAAAAGTCATAAACTGCGAATATCTCATCTACGTTGCTACTATCCACTTAAGAAACAAATGCAGAATGATTTAAATAAACGTGTTTGTGGGCTTTTACCTTGGGCCTGAATGCGCTGTGAAGGAATGGCACCCGACGGATCTGCGTTGTGGCAGAATGCAGCGTGATCTGAAAAGCTGATAACTTAAGTGCAAGTGTAGTGGGTTAATTAGGCTGACGTTTACTTCCGTAAAATGGACAACTCAACAATTACTTTAGTCAAAACGTTTTAGTGTAATTAATTTTCTTCAGTTAAATAAATGTGTCCAATTCAAGACAAATAATTTCTTTCCAAATGGATCATTTCTTAATTACAGACGATTTTGCATTACGGTCTGTACGGAGTACAAAGAAATGTAAACTCAATTTCCTCGTTGGATGTACAAGTCCCGCTCTTTTTCATTTAGGTTCTTTTCGGCATTACATTGCTTTAATTGGAATTGAATGTCAACACCAACAGACATATGGCTCTTGTCATTACGGGCATTGTGTTCAAAATGTGTGAAATAGAAATCTAATCAGTGTAAGAGAACAAAATAAAGAAAGTTCTACATACCTAGCTCTCTCACTTCTACAGCTGGCTCAACAACAATACCTTAAGATTTTGGGAAAATACAAAATGAGCGCACAACCTATACATATCACATAAAGCTACTTAACATGCAATAGTGAAAGTATACATTAGATTTCCAGTGCCAGAGTATATAATACAAGACGAAGGTACAGGAGTCCAGTTTATTCAACAGTCACATGATTATGGCATCGCATATTCAATCAGAATCAATTTCCTGACACGCACTGAATCAGACCGTGTGCAGCAAGCAGGCTTTTGCAAGCAAATCAAATAAGAACAGAAACTGTTACAAACCAATTATAGTAAAGTCCCTGTATGGCGAAAATTTCATTTATTTTTTTGTACACATGCCCTATATCATCTTGGGTGAAAGTAGGGTTTAGATTGTTCTTGTTGCAGGAGGAGGAAAGTTCCGTTTGGTAAAATAATTCCAAACATTTTCATGACACATATGCACCTTCATCAATGGCAACATATACAGTTTGATCAAACCCTCTTAGGAATATTACAAGTTTGTCTTGCAACCACTCATCAATCCAAATATGAACTATTGGAATTACATAATAGTTCTTACATACTCTTCAGAATATCAGTTTTACATAACACACACACACACACACACACACACACACACACATCTTTTTGTAATAGGAATGTGTCAAGCCCACCTCCATTTTTGCCGGCACACTACAGCTATATTGGGAGCTCATTTGTGTAAATAATACAGATCCCAGAAGTCTGCTTGAAATACAAACACCGTTTCTATGCATATTTACATTTTTAATTGTGAAATGAGTACAAATTTTAATTACAATGACAAAACTTATGTATTTGTTCCAGTGGCTAAATCAGTGACACGGTGCGCTCAAAATAGAACCACATTATTCCATATAGTACTACATATTGGCATTGATGGATCTCCCATTTATTGTAGTGTCCAATAGATATAAAACATCCTGGAATATAAATTGTTTTCAGATATTTGATTGTGCCAATCTCGAGCCACAATAACACTATTATCACTACAAACGCCTGTCATCTGCTTGTGAAACAACCGGTAGTATGTTTCAAAGTTTAAACATAACCTGATTATAATTGTAGGAATGTAGGTGATTTGTCAGTATTTTGTCCTTTGTCATGAAGCCCAAGAGATTGTGGCCATATATTAATGCTATCTATTGCAATTGAAGCCTGCTGTTTTCACTCATAATGATTTGTGATGACCCATAAATATGTGGTAATTCTTGTCATATTAAAGCAGAGACATCTCATCTGATCCTCCCCTCTTCCTCTGAATGTACACTTTAAAATACTCATTCAGAGAAGTAAAGATTATTAACACTTGTAGCTACCTGGTACATTACCAGTGCCCTCTTCCATTCTTTCCCATCTCTGCCTGTGACGGACCGTAGACAGTTCATCATGGAGCAAAGACAGCCCCTAAATGATATAAAACTTGACCTGTATGCACCCTGTACTGCCTGACAACAGTGTGATCGGCACAGAGATTGGCACTTTTGTCTGCAGCCCCCGCCTCTACAACAAACGTGAAAAAGAACATGAACTGTTCATATTTAGAAGAACAGTTTTGTACACTGTTCATATTTAGAAGAACAGTTTTGTACACTGTTCATATTTAGAAGAACAGTTTTGTACAAAGAAGTACAGTCTGAAGCTTATGTTGAGACCACTGTTTTCAAAGACCACCACATGTAATGCAAGCCCGGACATCACATGCATTGATCAACTGTGTTATATAAGGTAATGAGATTTAAAGAGAGACCATCTGTCTTTAACTCATAAATATTTCAATATTTACATAAATATTTCGTTGAATATTGATTTCAAATAAACCCTGCCTGAAGACATTGTGAATCATATATATAATTTCTCAATGCCATTGCTCCCAATCAATACAAGACCTATTCCAATTGCCAGTTATTTCATAACGCGAAATTGAAGGTGAGAGTGTTTCCTTCCCGTGTCCCTTCTGTGCTACTCATCAGCAACTTCTGCCTTGTATTCCAATTCGGTACTTCCTGTACCCTTGTTTTCGTTCTTCAGTCCTGCGCCTTCGCACAACTGCCTATTCTCCTGGCCCTCCGCCTTCCCACTGCCTATTTTCCCGACCCTGAGCCTTCACACAACTGCCCATTCTCACGTGCTCTCCATGTCCTCTCCTCTCTCTAGTCTTCGGGTGACGCCCTATCCCACCCGGAAAGCTTCCTGTGGATTAGAAGGGACGTAAAATTTTGTCTCCTTGCTCAATCACACGAGAACTAACACACTCTCACAGACCTTTCATCAGCATAATGGCAATTAAATCATTAAATCAGCTCATACACTCACATCTAAATATTCCACACATGCTTGTTCTATAATAAAGGCTATAACAACAACAACATCACGACTTTTGACAATACACACATATCCCTAAATTCTCGATATAGTAAATAATCAACATTAACAATATTCCTACACAATTCCTAACTTACAAATTATAAAAAGACACATACAAATATAAAATGCTTAATTATACGTTCAAAGGCCAATAATGCCTAACACTGCACAATCCACAACTATACATTCAAATACAAACAAGTACATGTTCTAACACAACTAACTATTAAATTCAGTTATGCGCCATGATGCAACATCGCAGCTGAGTACACCATCCACTTCGATTCTATCCTAATAACGCCATACATTAATCTTGAATATTAATAATTTGCTATACGCTACGTTACGACATGTTGATAATTCAGCTATACATAGAAGATTAAATTTCTACTAAATTAAATGCACATAATAACGTATAAATCTTACAGCACCTAGTTAGGAAAATGAGGCAGATTCGGGCGTGATATTTTACGTCAGAAGCCTTTGTTCCAAATCTCGTCCAAATTTCTTAGAACTCCTTTTCCTGCTCTTTTTTAAGAGTGCACAATTTGCTCTTGGAGAACTGTGGTATTTCTTTAGTCACGTCCAAACCTGTACTGATTCTTCCAAAATGAATGCAACAGAATAATGTCTGGCTGCGTGAGAAACCCTCCGAAAATTTGACTATCTTAGTTCTGTTTGGATACCGGTGGTTTCTTTGAAAACTGTCTGGGGTAGTAGCACTGATATGTTATAATGTCGGGTTTTCCGGTCTCTAAACCTAAGCCGACCGGTGATGTCATTGGCTGAGTGCAAAACAAACAAAGTTTCTCACCACCGCGGCAAGACTCTCTTTGAATTGACCGCGAACTTGACTGTGAGGCAATGGTTAAGTCACGGACAAGTAGTTTCTTTGTTTCAGAATCGGTGTTAAGGTCGTAATGTTATATAACACGTATTGGCATTACCCAAAGTTCTTTGATTTACGAATTCTATCAGAAAGACATCTGTAAACCTGAGGCAGGAATTGTTAGCAAATTTTCTCACACAGCCTGACATGCAAGGAGGACTTTGGGACCGACCTCTAAATTCTTGACCAGTCTTATGTGTTTGGTCAGAAACTGTCACAATTGTTAAACTCCTGTTGGACAAGTAAGGTTAATAGTAAACAAATCTGAAAATGGCGAGGACCAAGCAGACCTTGAGAATGGCCCGAAAGAGTACTTAGCCAGGACAAGTTAACTCAGCTTGGACATAAAGGAGAAAAGCAATCATGAAATATTGTATGTAAAAGTACAAAAATTTAAAAGGCAAGACAAAAAATACAAAATGTACTACAAAGTGAACACAACTCAGTGCACGAGCCGCACGAACTAACCAAGATGGCATCTAACAAAGTGTTAACCGAACTGGAAAAGCATTTTCTCACAGAGAGAATAGAGACACTAGAAGGATCCTATCTGAAATGTACATATAGCAAGGGAGTGCAAGAAATTGATACATCGAGGATACCGGTAGATAAGAGACCTACAATGAGTGGAGTGATGGCAGCTCTAAGAACAAGGAATAAAGATTTCGTAGATTTAACTGACAGTATCAGTACAACAAAAAAAGGATTTATACTAAGACCAAAGGGAACTGAACCAATTATGCCGTATGGAGAAATGGAAACAGCAGGGGGAACAATAATTATAAAAAAACCAGAACCTTTTCTGAGAAAAATCAAAAAGAGGACAGGAGAGCTGCACATAGTAGATATACCCATGGAGATTCCATTAGAAGCCACGGTGGAAAAATTTCAAAAGAAGTTTAAAACGCAAGTAATCAAAGCGAGACTAGACACTATCCCTGGATACAAAATAAAGAACGGGAATAGAATACTGGAGATTGAAAAAGAAAAGCTATATACCATTAAAAAAGTATTCTTCCTACATGGATTCCTAGCAAAAACGTGGTATAAAGGTTGTATCTTCCATAGGAAATGCCATAAATGTGGAGAAGTGGGACACACGCCCAAGAAATGTCGAACTGAACAAGAAATGGCACAGCAATTTCAACATGTACGACAGACACGCCACATTAGTGAAATAACAATATTTCCAAAACAGACAAAACAGAATCAAGCAGTGACACAAAAACAAGATGATAATCATCAACAACAACAGACAGAGGATAAAGAGTCACAAGAGTACAGACAACAAATGAACCAGAAACAAACTCTACAGAAATCAAAGAGTACGCAACAACAACAACCAAGTAAACAAAAGAAGCGCAAAAAGAAATGGATAAACAAACAGAACAAACAGGAAAGGAAAATCAACAGCAACAACAAAGTAAACAAAAACAAGCTCAAAAAGAAACGGATAAACAAACAGTACAAACAGAAAAGGGAAACCAACAGCAAATGATACAAAAACCAAATGAAGTACAACAACAACAACAACCGATAGAAACAAAACAGACCCAGCAACAATCCAAATGCACACAACAACAACAACAACAACAACCAAGTGGGGATCCAAAACAAAATTCAAAAGAAACAGAGGAGAAACAAATAGGATCAGAAAATACACAAAAAAAGAAACAGAGAAAGAGTAAAAATGCGAGGAAAGCCTCGAGTAAAGAATTTGGGAAAAATATATCCCAATCAACATCAGAAGAAATCAAAAGACCTGAAAAGAAAAAGTACAAACTATCACGAGATGAGGACCTAGAGGATACATGCTATGGACTCACTGAGATAGAGGATGAGGAAATGCAAAGATATTTTATGGACATATAATACAAGGAGATATATATATATATATATTTATACATATAAGATATATATAATCAATAACCAATAAAAAATTCTGAAGACAATACAAACACCAAAAAAAAAAAAAATTCTATACTAAGCCTTCGGGTAAAAATAAAGAAATAACAAACACTTCTATAATAAACCTTCGGGTAAAATAAAGAAATAGCAAACACATATAAACTAAGCCTTCGGGTAAAAATAAAGGTAGGGAAGGGGGCCCCTTGAATGGTCTGAAAAGATCAGACGAGGGACCCCCCCCCCAAAAAAAAAAGAAACTGTCACAACATTTTTTTGACATGAACCTTACTGAAAAACAAAACACTAGGTATAGTGCCATTCCATCATATATACCCA
Source organism: Megalonaias nervosa (assembly GCA_016617855.1). Taxonomy (NCBI): domain Eukaryota; kingdom Metazoa; phylum Mollusca; class Bivalvia; order Unionida; family Unionidae; genus Megalonaias; species Megalonaias nervosa. The sequence continues at coordinate 7,005 of JAECUM010043018.1, forward strand.
CTTGACCAATGATGCAATAGACTGTTCTGGAAAACCAAATTGCAAATGGAAAATTCCACTAACTCTTGAACTCTAATTCTACTAAACATCTTGTTTACTGCTTAAAAGCATGACAAAAGCCATGTATGCAAAAGCTCTACCATCAGTCATGGACAAATGTCAAGCATGCAATATAAATTAAATATACATAACACAAACACCATTTTTTTAAAATATCATGCAGGTATATTTGGGTCTAAAAAGGAAGACTGGTGGCATGCAAAATATCACCCATTTTACAGTAACCTCATGATGTCACAAAACAGTGTTTATTTGTTTATATTGGAACACAGCAGATGTGTTGTAATATTACATCAGAAGTTACTGATCATATTTTTGGGCAACCTGGTTAGTAGTAAACAAGGGCTATATTTTTCCAATTCTGAAAAGGTAGTACTCTAGTGGCGTAGATAATTCCATATAAACCCCATGCTTATTACATGTACAGTAGTCCCCCTCTTGAAGGCCCCCCCCCCCGACCAGCGGCCACCCGCTCCTTACGGCCTGAAGCCGAAGGCACCGACGAATTTGTGTTCAAAAGTACCCCTCACGAAAGGCCACCCCGCTAACGCGACCAGCGGCCAGCGTATTAGTGCAAAAAAAATAAAATTTACCCCTCACAAGCGGCCGCATTTTATTTTTGTAATATGTATTCAGAACCAATTTTATTCATAACGTGTGTTAAGTAATCCGATTTCTGTTTTCCGATGTCAGGTTTTCATTCCTGAAAGAAGTGTTGACTAAAGTACATGTACCACTAAGGTTAATATTATATCATTTACGCTTCACGAGAAGCCACATTTATTCCATAATGCCGAGAAAGACTCAAATTTTAATCCATACACAAAGGTAAGTACACGCAATCCGATTAGCCTTACTGCTGTGTTATCATGAGATGTCCGGTTTAGTCACTCTGATAATTGTTAAGATTACAATTATTGAACAGTAGTAACAGCTGAGAAGTGGCGGTATTGATGTACAATACACAAGTCAGCGGGAAAATGGTTTGATAGCCTTTATGGCTTCCCTTAGTAAGATGTTGAGCTTGTTCGTTTTCGTAATTAGTGGCTATTACTACTGACAATAACTGTCAAGATTACAAATCGTAACGACCGCGAGGTGCTATTGTTCAGATCAAATCTGCTACATATCGAAGCCGTTTTGGCTTCTCTCCCTTAGTGTAAATAACTGTAAACACAAATAGGGTACCAGACTGCGACTAATGAATCACGTGACACGATCGCTGCCTTCAAAAAACACATGGCATTTTGTTTAAATGTAGAAAAGTTGTTTTATCAGTCTTGTAGTTGGCAACACTGATGATTACAACCGGACGTAATTGTCAAGATCATTACAGGGTCAGAATAGTCTAAAAATAGATTTTTGCAGACACACACACAGAGAAATTAGCCTTGAACAAAACAGGGTACCAGACAAAGACCGAAAAATCACGTGACAACACATTCCTTTACGAAGAAGGCATTTCGTCAGCTCTGCAAAAGTTTCGTCTGCATAATTAAACTGCATACAGTTAGCAACATCCGAATAAATCATTACAAAACATTAACATGTCATCACGTAAATGGAGACGAATATTTTAGAAAAAAAGTCGGTTATTCTACTCGACGACATCGGGTGAAGTGGGGAGGGGGAACTTGCCGAACGATTTTAGGTAGAAAAGACTCGAATAAAACAATTTTATGTTGAAAAGACTCAAGAAAACAGCATCGTAACCGATAAGGAGGTTATTCAGCAGAGTGGGAAAATGGAGCAAATGGAAAGAGAATTATGTATGAACCAAGATTTAAATGACGTTTTTGAACGGTTTTGCAATGTGCATGACAACAACACCCGCTCGCATATCACGCTTACGCCAAGAATAAGAACTATTAATGCATATTCAGTTGAAATAAGTATATTATTACCACAAGAAGAACCTTTTAATAATTAATGTTCCTTTTAAACGAAGATATTAAAATGCTATGAAGAATGTAGCTTTCTTACTGCGTACATTACATATACTTCTCACAAAAAATTTATTCCCCCTCTGGAAAAGCCACCCGTCTTATAAGGCCACTTTCCCGGTGCAGAAGGGGTGTCCGTATAAGAGGAGGACTACTGTACTAATTTTGAATAAACTAATCATAAATATAATTTTCAAATGAAACAAACACAAAGCAGCTGAACAAATCAGGAGTGGAAATTACCATTAGTTCTGAGACACTTTAGAAGTGCTAAATAAATGTTTCTTATTACTGTTCATATACATATTGTCTCATTACAGGTGATGGCAGGGTGGACAGTATTGTTCATTTACTTTTATTGAAAATGAGACAATGGAGATAGTCTCAACAGAGACTAGTCAAGCTGGCAGTGGGTAGAAAGTCATCCAGTGTGGAGAAGGCTAGCTTTCAGCTCAGCTTGGCCAAGCTGAGAGGGAATGGGCTTCACATCATGGAGGACATGACTGATGTTCACCCAGGGATTGGAGTGGTTATGAGTATGTTAAGATGTGATTTTCATTCTGTGTCTTTCAAGAACAGTTGAACTTTTCAATAATGATTCTAGTACATATTCTCAAGATAATACACTGTCATCAACAAAGTAGAATGCTTTATGAATTCAACAAATAAAGACATACTATTGTAATCTTGTTCTGGATACATCAGCAAATGTAGTTTATATATAAGTATATTTTGTCATGACTGTCTCTTTGTTGAGTTAAAAATACCTTCCTGGTAAGATGATTGTAAATAAACTGGTTTCTGTATTTGTCATACAATTTCTTAAAGAGAGAACATGTGCAGATGTGAAGCATTCTCATGGAATTTGGTACACTTCATTGAACATTGGAAAACAATATAAAGGTAACATGATGTTGAAATTTTTGCAACTTTTTCCCATTGATTCTCTATCTTCTGCAATTTATGTGGTTTATTATTTCTGTGAGTTCAGTGGTCAGGGCCTTCCATTAGATGTAAAGTTGGAGGGTGAGTTCCCAAGGTAGAGGGGTGACTTCCCCCAGTGGGGATACAGGTTTTTTTTTTTTAAGTTGCCGGGTGTAAAGTAAAAGTAGTCAGGTAAATCACTCAGCTCCTGGTTGATAAGGAATGCCCTGGTAGGTCATTTATGTATCTCTCTCACACGTTCTCACTCTTTATGAAAATATGCACAACTGCTGAAGTGGTCCAAGCACATAGCAAACCATTTCTGGTTTGTAGCCAAGACTTCTACAACATATAACTAGTTCTTGGTAAGTTATGTTATTGTGTTAGTATGCTGAACTAACATTATTAGTAGCATTTATATTCAGCGTTCAAAAATTTCATTTAAATAAAATATGTTGTATGTGGCTATTTTAATTTTCACAAAATTTTTCCCAAGCTGATCTCATTTTCTCATTTCCATGTGAAATCATACAATATCAACATCTGGATGACATCCAAAATTGAAGTTTTAAGGTATATTTTACTTGATGACAATATTTTGTATGTAAAAAAATGCATATTTTAACATCATGTAAAGACATTAATTGCATCTTTATGAGTGCTAATTAACTGGAGTTATAAATGTGCATGTATCCATTAAATTTATTTATCTTACATAATACTGAAAAAAATTTCTGTATTTCATCAATTTCATCAATTTCTGTTAATCATGATTTTCCAGTCATATTATCACACGATATGTACAAGTTCATTTAAAAGATCATGACAACAGCTTTATAGCCTTAAACCATCTTTCAGCTTTCTCCATCCCCAAGTTCTCTGCTCTCCATTTCAGAAAACAACATACACATATCCTTTATGCAAGCCTTGTGCCATTCAACTGAACTCAAAAATATGTGACTTATCTTATTTTCTAGGATGGGACACTGATACTCACACACTCTTAAACATCGAATATGTGGTCAAAATGCAAAGAGTCAAATCTACGATGTGTCTTCCTATTCTAAATATTGACAATATTATCTGATTTTATATTTTAAAATGTTGAAAGAATGTAATGTTTGGTAAAAGTTAGTATTTAACCTATATTTTACCCCTATCAACCTGTAAGGACTTTAGGACCTTTAGTTTAGAATGATATTCTTGCAACTTATGGTTACCACCCCAAGGGCAAAATAGCTATGGGTTTTTTTGGTTTAGGAAGAATTCTGATTACATAGAGATAATATTAAAATACCCCCAATAACTGACACAACCACTTTCGAATAATAAAAACAATCTTTTTCAAAATAGGTGGCATGGTTCTAAGCATCCAGTATGCAATATTCATAAATGAATCACTGCAGAGGGGAAAGGTCTTAATGCCTGTAGGTATGACCCACTGATGGAAGAGGAGGTCAGAGAAAAGCCATGGCTACAACAAGGAAGCAACACTTCCTGAAAATGAATTCACTTACCATGAATCCAAGAATCAAGAACAAAGTTCACGATTACTTGAATCACAGGTAAGAATTTGTATGACTATTATATTTACCAACCAAGTATAGTATTACATTTACCAACCAAGTATAGTAAAGTATTATATTTACCAACCAAGTATAGTATTACATTTACCAACCAAGTACAGTATTACATTTAGTTGTAGTTGTAGTTGTTGTAGGGTTTAATGCCATTTTTCAGCACAAGATAGGCTATACATGGCAGCCAGTACAAATGGTGGAGGAAGAACCTGGGAAAACCCTGAAAAGAACCACTGACCCACGAGAAGCTACTGGCATGCTTTCTCATATACCCACATTGACCAAGCCCAAGACTCAAACCCACGCGGACAGAGGTGAGATGGCAGTGATCCGTAACGGTGAGTGCTTTAGAGCACTTGGCTACTCAGGGCCCCCTACTGCATTTAGCAACTAAGTACAGCATAATATTACATTTACCAACCAAGCATAGTATTACGTTTAGGAATCAAGTATAGTATTACATTTACCAAACAAGTACAGAATAGTATTACATTTACCAAACAAGTATAGTATTACATTTACCAAGTATAGTATTACATTTACCAACTAAGTATATTTAAATAGATGGTTAAATGGACAGAGGGAAATCCATCAAGATAGATATGTCAACATAGAATCACTCAGGTCATAACACACCAAACAAATGTTGAAGAAAAAAAGCAATAAACGTGCTCCAATGGTTGTTACAAATTTTTTAGTTTACTAGAAGATTGTTACTGCATCTCTGTATTACATGCTTACATAATAATGAATGTAAAACACACTTGGTGACATAACACATTCCTGGCTGCTGTTGCAGTTGATCAACTGCTGAAATGCTCATTTCTTTGGTTATAGAAAAGAAATGCATGTTGAAAAAATTGGTTATTACTGTAAATAGGACATCAACTAGAAGCCAAATAAGCTAGTAATTTTCCTAGTGATTCAGTTTTACTTAAGAATGGCAAGTGGTAGAAACACATTATGATCTTACATGGTCTGTAATTCTAATTCATTACAGAATGATAAATACTGGTGACTGAAAAGGTTATTTTTCTATAAATTTTATACAGGAGCAATGCAGAACTGGAGGCATTCCAGAAGCATTTTCTTATGTATGCCACCAAAAGTTTTGCATACATGTCTCCATTGTAAAAGGTAAGGAATTTCATGACAGCCCTTGACCATAACATTCATGTTCACAGGCCTTTGCATTTAAACAAGCAGGGTAAAGTTGCGTAAGAAGTATGGAGATCAGCAAATACTAAACATGTATTGAGTTCTCCAAAGAAAACATGCATAAACAAATGCTAAATTAATTTTGTTCATGCATAAAAGAAAATAAAAAGTAAACCACATGCATACATAGATTGAATATATTTCTCATGAAAAGCTTCAGTTATTTATGTGCAGAGAAAATAAGATCATAAGTTTATTCAAGTGATAGAACCAAAATGAGTGATTTGAGTTGCTGAAAACTGTTCATGTATGTCAACAATGCATAAAAAACTTATCCCCACTCAGTTCATTTTGTTTACCCCTTGTGTATCCCCACTAAGTTCATTTTGTTTACCCCTTGTGTATCCCCACCAAGTTCATTTTGTTTACCCCTTGTGTATCCCCACTAAGCTCATTTTGTTTACCCCTTGTGTATCCCTACTAAGTTCATTTTGTTTACCCCTTGTGTATCACCACTAAGCTCATTTTGTTTGCCCCTTGTGTATCCCCACTAAGTTCATTTTGTTTACCCCTTGTGTATCCACACTAAGTTCATTTTGTTTACCCCTTGTGTATCCAACTAAGTTCATTTTGTTTACCCCTTGTAAATCCCACTAAGTTCATTTTGTTTACCCCTTGTGCTATATTGCCTGCTTTAGCATAAGTAAGGACCATGTATTACTTTTTTTGGGTGTCATCTAGTTCATGAGGAAGGGTTGCATTTTATTTACACAACATCACTGACACCCAGTAAGCAAAGGGGAACCACAGTAGTTCAGTTGGTTAAGCTTTTGACTCATAAGGTAAGAGTTCCAGGTTATGTATCCACCCAGGTCAGTGTGGGTTAGGAAAGGCACATGGCTCCCATTTCCTCAGCATGATATAGCCAATAATGTATCAAAAAGTGCTGTTAAAACCAACAAATATCAATACACAACAACACTTTTTTTTATGCACCTTTATCCAAACTGTACAAAGAAATGGAAAATTTGAAGCTAAAACTTGCAGAGCTGGAACCACACAACATTCTGGTTTTATTTTATAGGTATCATAGATCCTACAAGAAGAAAAGAGCTGATGGACTGCAAACCCAATGAAAGTGAAGAAAACATATCCTCACATTCTTCATCTAATATCTAATGAAGGCAGTACTAGGGGGAAGGTTGAGGGACCCAGTGGAAATGAAATAGAAAAGAGAACTCAATGTATTTGATGTAAGAAGAATTGAAAAACATCTGGCTTCCATTCCTCTGCTACCTACTGCTGTTCTTGTAAAAGAGATCGTTCTGCACAGACACTAAACAAAGGTATATATCTTGTGTATTGCTGAAACGGATGAGGGTATTGCCCAAATGGATAAGGGTAGTGCCCAAAATAGATAAGGGTATTGCCCAAATGGATAAGGGTATTGCCCAAAATGGATAAGGGTATTGCCCAGAATGGATAAGGGTATTGCCCCAAACCGATAAGGGTATTGCCCAAATGGATAAAGGTATTGCCCAAATGGATAAAGGAATTGCCCAAAATTAATAAGGATATTGCCCCAACGGATGAGGGTACGGTACTTGTCCAAGGTGCACCACACACAGCAGCTGGGTATCATCACTCATTCACCATCTATAAGACGATCATACTGCCACAATACAAATTGCCTATATGCTGCATGGCAATTTGCTTTCCTCAAGTTTTCTTCTTTGGGCAGGAAAAGCATGTCATGAGTTTACATTCAGGTCAGGGGCAAAACTGTCTCACCCAGCATTAAGGCTTTAATGTCCTGTGAAATATTTCTTTTATTTTTATCTTGTGTTAAATTGTCAGCTGAGACAATTTCAGAAGACTGTTTTCATGACAATAATTTGGCAAATTCTTAATTCCTTTATGACTCTGGAATTCATCAGATTGTAAATATTTTGCTGCTGAATAACATTAAAGCATGTATTGAGTATTAAGAAATACAGGTTCACCATATATTTCCCATAATGATTTAATGACATCACATAAATAACATCTTGTGCAATTGGACCCTAATGAAGGTAGACACCTGTCTCTGCAATGAATGTAACTGAAGATGCAAATTCTCTTCGTTTTTCTTGCTGAAAGGAATCCATCCTTTCTTAATGTCCTAATATGTTGGAAAAAAGGTCTATTAGTTTTATCCACTTTGAAAACATGAATGCAGAATACACTTATGCAACAACAGATGACACAAAGTGGTGTTCCTCTGCCCAGTTTGTACCACTGACCAAATACGCAAATAACCATATTGTCAAAACTGACTCTACAATGGCTACCTATACAAAAAAAATTATTTCTTTCTTGACTAGCTTCCCAATACAGAATTTTATCATTGTTTCCTGAGATAATCTGTGCATATCATATTCTAGCTATATATATATATATATATATATATATATATATAGATGACTTCTAGCATACAAAAATGTGTTTACTTGTGTATTATTCATATATGTACCTGTTTGCTGCTATAGTGACATATATTAATGGATTTTAAATCTGTATGAGTGCATATCAAATATGTGTATGTGATACCTTTATAACATAATCTGTTTTTTTAAATTTAGGAACACATGGCAGATAGGTCTTAATAACCAAATGTGTTATCATCAGTAAAATTTTATTAGTATTAATAATTGGAATCTGTTTTTAAAATGCCAATTTTGCCAGTAGCATAATTACAAGGTTTGCATCAAATAAATTTGAAATGACAAAATGCAGCCATTAATCACTTAATGCAAAGTATTTGAAATTATTCAACAACAAACCTCCCCATGTGATGAACTTTTTCCAAAATATCAAAACATATCTGTTTTTACTCAAGCGAAGGTAGAATAATCGCCTGAGTCATGAGTTCCTCTATGTCATCTTGCACAAGAATTATATCACAAATGCCTGGTTCATCAATTTTTGTCTTGTGGAAACATCCAATATATTGGCTGAGTTTTCTTCATTTCTATACAGAATTTACATATTCAACTCTGCAATTAAACATTATTAAATTTTATTGACATTTTGTATCAATAATCAAAGTCTTGCAATTTTGAAGTTGGGTTAAGGATTTGTTTTGAATCCCACCCTGAAAAAGGTATTTTGAAGGTAGATTCTGCAAAACAAAATGTATAGGTCAAAAGGAATGACTTCTTTATGCAAGTGCTCATAACAACTTGTGTGACAAAAAAGTAGTCTATTATCATCAGATGCATTTTTTGGTTGATGAGAAGGCATTCCGTTAAAACACTTTCATCCACTAACTCTAATCTATGCGAGCTGCATAGTTTATGTTATCATTCCATGTTCTTTTTTCTGTCAGTTTCTATTCCTATTTGGCTGGAGGTAATTCTAATTTACATGATGTGTGGAAGTTGCTATTTTTAATGAGTTTCTGAATGGGGACATTTTATAGTTGCTTGTTTTTATTTATTTTATAATATTGTAGTTTTCCATTCACTTTGAAATTTCTATGATGAAAGATTTTTTTGTCTTTTTTATTATTCATGTTGTTTGATTCTAGTAGTGGAGTCAGAGTATCTCAGTTGGCAGAACACTGAACACGTAATCCAAGGGTCCCAAGTTCGATACCTGTACAGACCAACCTGGGCTGCCTGCTGAAATGTGTCCCTTGGAAAGGCACTTAGCTTCCGTTTCCCATGTGATATACTTATTAACTTGGTAAAAATGACATACCCACTCCCCTTAAAAATTTATTGAATAAATAGTTTATTCCAATATTTTTGTTGTATGCTTATTTTTGGTATATCTTTGTTTAAGAGTAAATTTAAAGAAACATCACTGGAGTCTATGTCAGATTTATCAGCAATGAATTAAGCAATGGCAATCTAAGAGGCTGTTCCATGAATTGTTATGTCCATTCTACAGAAAAGGGAATCTATTAAGTTTTTGGTTAGATGAATCATTCTTTAAATAGTTTCACTACTGCATTATTTGCAGTACAGTGTCATGTATTGAAGGGAAATGTCCGAATTCACTTTTGCAAACTATGTTTGAACTTGTAAATTTTTTAAAATGTTGTATGGATTTTCTCACATGGCTCCTTCTCTATCTGTTAAATCAATGTGTTAGTGTAGTGTTTATTTAGTTTCTTTAAGTTTTCATTACCCCAGAATTCACAGTTGTATAGAATAGTTGAATCAACAAGAGTATTGCATCCCTTGTTGAAGATTGTTGGATTTGATTGATTGATTACAAAATCACCAAAGTTTTAAAGAGAACTTCAAGACTCTTCTGATAATTCATCATTTGAAATCACAATGTTTCTGTTCAAATTTATAATGCTGTAACGTAAGTATATACATGTGCAACCTTGAATTCTTGGCTCCATAACAAAGTTAGTGAGAAGGGTTTTTCATTTTTTATGGTCATAATGTGGGACTCTTAAAATGATTGTTTTTAATATGAATAAAGTATGTATAAAGAAATTTGCAGCCCCTCTGCATTATCTGATATTATTAAAAGATCATTATAAGAAATGGGTACTGTAGCAATAATTAATGTGGCAGTCGTGCATGATATAATTGAAAATTGTTGTTATATAAGATAGCACTGATGTCATCTCCCGTTGTTTCTCCAGTTTTTGTCTTAATGCTGACAGCAATTAAAGCACTCAGATTTTTTAGTGATTGTTATTTATAGCTTTCATATTGGATTAAAACTTTCCAACAAGTCTTGATAATAACAGAGGCACTCCATTCAGCCATAGAGTGTCAATGACATTTTAAAATCTATAAATCCCAGATATACACATTTTTCATTGCTATTTATATATGCATCAATGAGGTTTTTGAAAAGAAAATGAAGTTCATAGCCCTTTGTCCTTTCAAATGAGACCTTGATTGTCTGGATTACCTACTTCTAAGTCAGGCATTTATTAATGTTGTAAACAGTTCTGTTTGAATTAGTTGCTAAGTCGGGTAGTAATCATAGCATGAACGGTTCTGTTTGAATTAGTTGCAAAAGTCGGGTAGTAATCATAGCATGAACAGTTCTGTTTGAATTAGTTGCAAAGTCAGGTAGTAACCATAGAATGAACAGTTCTCCTTTGAATTAGTTGCAAAGTTGGATAGTAATCATAGCACGAACAGTTATGTTCCAAATATTTGCTAAGTTTCATATTTATCATGGTCTATATAATTGTGTAATACTAACTGAGGGCACATATCCTTGGGACTTTCCCTGTTATGAAACCTTCATTAATTTTATTATTGGCACCAGAAGAATAGAACTTCCATAATTTAGCATTTTATTCATTATTAAGTTAGGACAGCAGGCTTTAAAATTTGTCAGTTTATTAAAGGCTAGCTGTAGCTGAATCAGTTTGTACTCTGTACTTGATGAGTTGGAGTATTTTCCCTGCTGTCAAGTTCATTTATCAAACATTTCTTTGATCTTCAGATCAGTTGTTGATACCTCATTCCCAAAAATGTGTGGTTTCTTTTTTTTCATTCGAATAATAAAGTATGCTACTATTACTAGTTCTTTATGTTAATTACTTTCCAAAAAGGTTTTGGAGTCACTTTCTTTTATCTTGTTCAACTTGCGAATATCTCTTTTCCCTGTCTTTATTTAATTTTTTAAACTTGTTTACTCAGTGTAAAATATTTGCTTCTCAAGTGTTTTTCATGAGGGTGTTTGTGGCAAAAAGTATTGCAAGAGTTTTCAAGTGTTCACAATTAGTACCTCAACTGTTAATATTTTGTACCTAGAGTGTTCACATTTTGTACCTCAGGTGTTTTGTACCAAATGCACCACTGTTTAGATTAGCTTTTAAAGATATTGGCTGGGTTTCCTAAAAACAGTTCTTTTTTTACAAGAACACCATCTTCAACAGGAATAAGAACTGCAACAATAATAATAATAAGCAAAGCTATTTCTGCTGCTACTACTACTGCCATGATAATGACAGATGCATAAAAAAACAGCTGCTACTATCACAACAATGAAAAATAGTTCGATCATGAAAAGTATTAAGTCCTGCCATTGGCACTTCCTCTTGCTAATGTCAGCAACCCCCACACCATTACAATGCTCTTGCCAAACAAATTAGAAGTATATAATATTATCACACTATTGAATGATCACAAAGAATTCTCTTAAACCAATAGGTTGCAGAGCAGTGCACAAATTAAGACTGAATGTTGACAACTCTCTAACTATAAAAATGCCAAAAAAGAAACCAAAGAAGCTCAAGGCTTCCAAGATTCCTGTATACTGGTTTTATACTTATCTCTCGTCTTACAAGAACTTTGTGGGTGATGTTTTTTTTTTGCACAGAGGGACTTCACATGATGATAACAACAATGATGATTTTGATGACAACAATGAGGATGATAATGAATAATGAGGTTCTTAATTACTGGGTACTTTATGACTGCAGCTAAAAACACACACTTAATTAGAGAGGGGAGAATTAAAAACAAATGTTGAATTCTGAGACATGTCACATGTAGGCTCGTACAATAATAACAAGAGAAAAGAGTGAAGTCAACAAGCTTTGTATATTTTAACAAAATAATTTATTTCCCTAGAAAACAATGTAAAAATTGGAAAATAGGACTTATGGTTTGTGAATATAATCCAAAATTTAATCCTAAGAATGAAAAAATACAAGTCCTATCACTAAATAGTTCTGTTAGAATCCAGGTTCGAATCTCGATGACATTCCAATATGGAAGGCAATGACGTAAGATGTGGTCCTTGTACAAATAGCAACAATTCCTCAACTGAATCACAGCTGATGTTTCCAAATAATTCCAGAATAAATTTCCACTGAATTTCTTTCTCCCAGAATTTTATAAAACAGTACACTCATTTGGTTTTCTAAAGAATAAATTATTAAATTCCAAAAACAAATGCACTTCAAAAACAGTCTGGTTTCAACAATAGAAACCTATCCAGCCTTCAAGGTTTCAAAAATACAACTAACTGAAAAGCGCTCAGAAAGGGTATTAAATCCAACCAAATTATCATCCCATTCTCACGAGATAGATCACGTGGTCTCTTAACACTTGAACAATGCAATAGGAAAAATGTAATTTGCCACATAGCAAGAACAGCCCTATTTAAGAACCAGACTCTCACTCTGAAATAAATTTAAAAATAAAACATTGTTTATTCAGACTAGAATGACCTTGACAATAGCCAATCATTTTCGCATAGTATTTATATAAGTGCAGACCAAGGTTAAAGTAAAAATAATGCAACTGTAACACCTTTTACGTTTTAGATAAACAGAATTACTGAAAGAAAATATCTAATCCCGTGAAAATAATCATTACAATAAAATGTAATGAAACAAAACTAAAATAGAAAAGAATTTTAAAACTAACAATTTAATTACATATACGTAACACTTCCCCCCATAAAAAAAAAGAAAGATTTTCTTTTTACCATATGTAAATTATACATGAGGTGAACAAAATTACATAAGAAAATTCTTATGAATTATATAAAGTGTATATGAAATAATATTTCTATACACGGGAAAGTGCATCTGCAATCAAATTGTCTTTTCCCTTGATGTGCCTGATGTTGAGATTATACTCTTGCAAAAACAAACTCCACCTTAATAATCTTTGATTTTTGTTTTTCATCTTGTCGATGAAAGTAAGGGGGTTGTGATCACTATACACAACAACCAGAGAAGGAGCTGAGCTAATGTAAACTTCAAAATGCTGTGATGCCAATATTAAAGCCAAACATTCCTTCTCGATTGCTGAGTAATTTCTTTGGTGCTTATTTAACTTCTTAGAGAAATAGCACACTGGGTGATCAACACCATTTCTATCTTCTTGAATCAATACTACTCCAACCCCAACATCACTTGCATCCACAGACAGTTTAAAAGACTGATTGAAATTTGGAGCTGTTAGAACCAGCGCACTTTTGAGTGTGGCTTTTAATCTATCAAAAGCTTCCTGACAATTTTCGGTCCAAAGAAAATTGTTTTTCTTACTTAACAAATTTGTCAGAGGTTCAGCAATATTAGAAAAATTGGAACAAAACTTTTGATAGTATCCGGCCATACCCAAATATTGCATCAGTTGCTTTTTACTGACTGGCACAGGAAAACCAGAGATAGCTTTAACCTTAGCATCTATAGGTTTAACTAGACCATGTCCCACAATATGTCCTAGAAAAGTTACACAAGCATGGCAGAACTCACTTTTAGATAAACTGATTGTCAAATCTGCATCAGTGAGTCTTTCAAAGAATTTTCAAATCGTGGCTAGATGCTCTCTCCAGGTGTCATTGTAGATGATGACATCATCGATGTAAGCATCACAATTATCTAGACCAGAGGTAATCATATTCATCAAGCACTGAAACGTACTTGCGGAACCCTTCATCCCAAATGGCATTACTTTATATTGATAGAGTCCATCTGGAGTCACAAATGCCGAAATTTCTTGTGCTCTTTCCATTAGTGGAATTTGCCAAAATCCTTTCAGAAGGTCAAATTTGGTGACGTACTTGGCATTTCCAGTTGTATCAATACAATCATCGATTCTTGGTAATGGAAATGAATCTGTTTTTGTCACACTGTTCACCTTCCTATAATCAGTGCACATACGGAAAGTTGTATCTGGTTTTGGAACAAGTATACATGGTGAACTCCAATCACTTTTACTGGGCTCTATGAAATTGTTCTCCAGCAAATACTGAATTTCCTTTTTCAAGTATTCCTCTTTGAGAGGGTTCATCCTGTATGGGTGTTGTTTCACAGGTTTTGAATCTACAATTTCAACGTCATGAAAAATTTTGTTTGTCCTCGTAGGAATATCTGGAAACATGTGCTCATATTCGAATAATAACTGTTTAAGTTCATTTTTTTCTTGTTGTTGCAAATGTAAAAGTTTCTGGTCTAGATCTTTCATAATTTCTGAATTCCAAAGATTTGTTGCTCCAAGATCAACAGAGTCCAATTGAATTTCTTCACTTAAATCCTCAGTTTGTGGGACAGGTACAACTAAATTAATTGCATAATTTACTTGGCTATCTCTTTCAATATACTAGCACTCCATTAATTTATTTAGACCAGAGTACTAATATTATAATTTAACTCATTCATTTCTTCTTTACTTTGTAAGGGCCATACAATCTAATTTGAAGAAAATTTTGAAGAATGAGCAAGAGAGAATGAACTCTATTACAGGACTCAAAACTTCTCTCAAGTAGAGTTTTGTGAAACCATAGTTTTACTTTTGACTTGAATAGCTGAGTGCCAAATTCAGGCATAACAAGCTGGAAAATTCCAGACATGAAATTTGACCTTTGACCTGATTGGACAGATTTAGGGACGCCAAATTGAGTAAAAAACTTTATTAAAGCTTTTACTATAGTATTCCTCAAAGGAATTGCCTCTGGGAATCTTGTTGATGCACACATAATGATCAACAAATATTGGTTGCCTCACTTGGTCTTAGGTAACCTGGGACCAACACAATCTACCATAATTCTGCTAAATGGTTCGTCAAATGCTGGAATAGGTTGCAGATGAGCCTTAGGTATCTTCTGATTGGGTTTTCCTACCATTTGACAAGTATGACAAGATCTACAAAATTTACAAACATCCCTTTTGATTTTTGCCCAATAAAAGTGAGTCAAGATCTTGTGATAAGTTTTATTTATCCCTAAATAACCAGCCAGAGGAGTTTCATGGGCCAAACTAAGTATTTCCTGTCTGTAAGATTTTGGAACTACAATCTGATAGTTCACTGATGATTCGTCATTAGCAGGTACCTCGGGAGGTCTTTATTTTCTCATAAGAATTCCATTTTTAATGAAATAACAGACAGGTATTTCAGTGGCTTCAGTTTCACTAATGGCCCTCTGAAACAAACAGGAGATCTCAGAATTTTTTTCCTGTTCGACGACAAGTGATTGTCATTTATCACCCTGATTAGATACAAGAGAATGAGTATTTAAAAGAGGATCACTGTGATCGACTGATCAAAATTAGAAGTGAAAGTGACCTTATCAAAAGCCTGACCAATACATGTGTCAGCTAAAGGAATACTTTCCTTATCAAAATCATTCTCAAGAGCTTTCGTTGACATAGCTATTGTAACTGCACAAGCTGGGTATAACTCAGGGTATTCTTTTTCAATAGGATCAACTTTTTGATCCAAAGAAGGCTTATCAGTTACAAGTGGATTAACCACAACCTTGTCTCCAGCTAGGTCATTGCCTAGCAACAAATGAATGCCCTCAATGGGTAAATTAGACACTATA
>JAECUM010043019.1:0-35709 GCA_016617855.1 Megalonaias nervosa
TATTTGTTCCATATCTTGTCTTCAAAAAGAATGCCCCCCCCCCCCCAAAGGAGAATAGTCACAACACCATACAATTCTTAATGAATGACTCCATAACTCCATAACGCAGCATGAAACCCCCATCGGGGCATACAATAATTGTTCCATGTTTATCGGTAAAGGCATGGAAATCAAAATAAAAATACGTCTCGAAATATATTTTATAAGCAATTAAATGCAATTGTTGCATTGCCACTTACACAGAACACTCCATTCATTTTAATGAATTCACTCTTACTGACTCTAACTCTTTGTGGGGATACTGAAACAAACCCGGGACTAAATGAGGGTAATGAAATTTCTTTAGCTTAATTGATGTATTTGAAGCAATCGATAAAAACTTGATTAATTGGAAAGTGTAAGTGTGTATTTTGCAGTTTTATGCTTTAGCGAAACACATGTAAAATCTAGCATCCATATGGATAGTCTCAAACTCTAGGAACCTTTGAGAAAAGACAGATATTGTCATGGAGGCGGCATCATGGTATACATTTCAAATAAGCTATTTTGCAAACGTCTGAACGATCCGAACTTTGGTTATCATGACACTGAACTTACGTGAACTGAGACTGCGTTACCCTCGTATAAAGCCGCATTAGGGGTAGGGTATAGATCAAACTACTCTACTATCAATTTCGGGGTAAGTTTTCAAACTTCATTTGAAAGCGTTTGTGGCATGTATAAACATATTATTATTATGGGGGACTATAACACTTATTTACTTAGAAAAAGGATTAAAATTCTTGAGCTAAACAAAGGGTATCCTATACTTACAATCTCGTCGAATAAGGGGAAATGGATAATTAATGAAGAGGAAAATGTGACTACCGTCCTCTCCTTATACACGTGGCAACGTAGCGTCAAGTCCAAAGAACAGTATTATGTATATCTATATATTTTTTAACTCCTGGTGCATGATTTTGCCTAATTCTTTTAATTTTCATTCATGGCTGTAAATTGCAGTGATTATCTTTTGTTCAATTGTGTCCGTCCATAAGGTATGTTTTAAGAAGTTAAAGAGCATAAAACTGCATAGGATTTATAAATAGATGCTTACGTACGTGTTGAAAACTACTAATGAAACTGATAGTATATATATGATTATAAGATTCGGAGTTTTTCCTATTGGATAGATCGATCAGGTGGTATCTTAGAAAAATTAAGTTAATTCTAATCGGATGAGTTAAGCAACACGAATAGGTATTTTAAAATATTAAATTGAGTAATACGATCTGTCACCTGGGGTATTTTGAAATATTAAATTGAGTAGTACGATCTGTCACCTGGGGTATATTGAATTGAGTAGTACGATCTGTCACCTGGGGTATTTTGAAATATTAAATTGAGTAGTACGATTTGTCACCTGGGGTATATTGCGACATATAAGGAATGAACTGAACAATCAGATTTCATTCTTATTTTGGAGTCATCCTTATTTCTTGTGTTCCTGTAGTAACATCAAGTCTACAGACATTTTTCTTTTATTTCGTACTTAGATATTATTGGAAAAAAAACCCACATTTGTTTGGACCGTTCACTGGAAATATAAAGCGCTCAGTTTTGGACTATAATATCATTCTGGAACTATTGTGAATTATTCAAAGGAGTTCTGGAAAACGCCATTTTGACAACGTCACGATTCTTAGCGTACCAGTACATTTCCGGTTCTAAAGTTTATACGGAACTTTTCATTCTTTTGGACTTTAATAAAAATTGTGAGGATTATTTTGGATTCACTTCATAATTCTGTAAATTCCTCTCACAGTTTCATTTATAACTTTGATAATTAAATTATTTGTTAAGTTATACAAAACTTGATGGTTTTGCTTCGTTCTGTTATTTAGTTTATGACCAGAGAGTCGAAACAACAGAACAAACGGAGAACTGCAACAAGTGCAAGCTAAGCAAAAGGTGTTAGTGTTCCAACGGGATTGATTCCTTATACCCTCGCAAGCGGATTATGCACAAAAAATAAAGAATTATACAAATAAACACAACCCTGAACTAAACACGGATAAGAATTACTTATCCATGCTGTTGATTCCTCGCCATATTGTTATGTACAACATTCTTTTGCATTCTTTAAAACAAACATTGTAAAGGGAGCGCGAGGAGAAGAAGAAGGAGCTGGATAATGGGGGGATGAAGGGAGTGGAAGTAGTGGACTACAAATAATCGTTGCAACAGATAATTTATATAGAATTTCATACTGAAAAGTCGTTTATAGAATATTATTTATTAACACGATTCATGCGTTTAAGTATTTACAGCAGTTTTACAGTAGGACCACAGCCTTCGTGCTATACCAAACACGTAACGTTGCTATTTTTGCCGATTACGAAATATGGCTTTGAGACTGAGATATTAAACGGCCCTAATGTTCCAAAGGGTTGTTGTTGCTGTTGTTGTTGCTGTTGTTTGTGTTGTTTTCTTTTAATTAAGCGATGCATCATATTTAAGCTCGGATAAATAATAATATATTTGGATCCTCGAGGATAAAAAAAAATAACTTCGTTTGCTTCCACCTCGCCTCCACAAAGAGGCGGCATTCAGTATTCAGTCACCGATCTAGTGTAAAAGCAGCATCAACAATTGCCTCAAAATTAGTTAATTTCCCCAGACAATCAGAATTCAATGCTATATTTGTTCTCCTTAAACGCGTACTGTAGTTCAATCTCAGTCCCCTATCCCACTGAAATGATCGATCTTAGTAAGCTTTAACTTTCTCCTGTAAGCTGGACAGGATCTGATTTTGACAAAAGGGAAGCTCCTTCCGCTATAAACCATGTGATTGAAGTATTGCGAATTCAGTTTAAACATATTGGGAATGGGCTACAAACTTTCACAACAGAAAATCCCCTTCTCTACAGAAAGTTGTACATCATACATGGATAGCGGCAAACGAATGTTACAATATTATATTACTGGATGAAGAAAATGAAAAAGAAATTCATGATAGAGAGACATACAGACACAGCGAAATAAACTGACGGTGGCCGGAACAAGAAATATACATTATTGTTACTGTCAATTCTAAAAGTAATATACATTATTATTACTGTCAATTCTAAAAATAATATACATTGTTGTTACTGTCAATTCTAAAAGTAATATACATTATTGTTACTGTCAATTCTAAAAATAATATACATCGTTGTTACTGTCAATTCTAAAAGTAATATATATTATTGTTACTGTCAATTCCAAACAGATAGAAGGAACTTTAAGGATTTAAAGAGGAAAGGTAAAAAAACAGAAAATAAATTGTTCTATTTCTGAACCGATGGAAACAACGCCTTGGCTTCTTTTTTTCGTTTATGAAAATTTCGAATTATATGACATAACTACGATTTGTTTTTTAAGGACAAAACCGATGACCAATCAGATCACTGACGTTCTACAACCACCTGAAGAAAACTGCAGCAAAACTTAGCACTCGAAACAATCTGCTCCGCAAACTGGCTGGCTCAACCTGGGGAGCTAGTGCTCAGACACTCAAGACATCAGCACTGGCCTTCTGTTATTCGACAGCCGAGTATTTCGCTCCAGTCTGGGCTCGATCATCCCATACTAAGTTAATTGATGTCCATCTCAACACAAAAATACGCATAACCTCTGGAACACTACGTCCTACTCCTTTACCATGGCTGCCATTACTTAGCAATATTCCTCCTCCACATCTGCGTCGACAGTAAGCAACCACAAAAAATGTTGGCGAAGGTCTATGTCAGTGAGAAACTTCCACTGTACATGGACATCACCTCACATCCAGCAGCCCGCTTGACTTCGAGACGCCCAATCTGGTTTGGTCCGTTGGCGGAGGATATGACAGCTATTTCGGTCTGGAGAGCTGAGTGGTCTTCAACAGATGTTGTAAACCGCTCCCTCGCAGCTGAGCCATCTGTCTGTCCTCCTGGCTTCAACCTTCCACGTCATCTGCGGACCACACTGAACCTCTTTCGGACAGTACAGGCTCGTTGTGCAATCAACCTTGCCCGATGGGGCCAGGCCGCTAACTCTTCCTGTTGCTGTGGAGCTCTTCAGACCATGTCACACACTGTGATCAACTGTCCACTGACAAAGTTCCCCGTTGGACTGCAGGCACTGCATGTTGCTGATGATGACGCTGATAAATGGCTGAGCACGCACTGCACACGATAATATATAATATACAGGAATAAGAACTTTACCCGTAATATTGATTATTACAGGTATACACATGTTGTATATTTATTTTATTAAATTACTTAAGTCTATATAAATCCTAACCCCTACATAATGCGACATTATTTGTTTATATTTCCGCTTTAAAATAAACTTATACTTGCAAACGCAAGCGCAAGTTATGAAAGAAGGAAAATATAACGTTTTAAAAAATCTGTGTAGAATGCTATAGAATAGACAACAGAATGTATTTTGATGTTGGTTGGGGATATATATATATATATATATATATATATATATATATATATATCAGGGCAAGAAAATAGCAAAGTTTCGTTGTAAAGCCAATACTTCCTCTGGATATAATATAATATATGCACAGAGACAAAACACACAAAGAGAGACGTGTGTGGAACAATGCATAAAAACATTTCAGCACAGAGGAACATCTATTCAAGTTAATTAAAAGGCCTAAACTAAAGGAAATAACAAGAAATACCATACTGTTTACGGCCAATTGTATCTCTGAAACAGGCAACGAGATCTGATATGACGAATTTGGCCTAAAGGAAAAACTCTAGTAAAAAATTAAACCACCCCGCGTGCGTTTCTTCCCTGTCAGTATTTCAATGCCTCCTGAAGAAGACATTCCTTTTAGGTCGAAAAGTATGGAAACAATATGATATTCCCCGTTTTGTATCTTTTGTGTCATTATATAATATTTGTGCTGATGATTTTGTTTTTTTAAACTCCTCGGGAATAATTACCGAGAAATATCTAACGATTACATTTCATGGGAATATGTGCCTGCAAATTAATTTCCTCAATACGGATTAAACTAAAATGACCCATTCATGCAAATCAATTATTTTCAAAATCAGGAATATGCCAGCTACAATAAGACAGGAAAAAGAAAGGTTAAAAATGTAACAAGGTCAACGCTGAGGATTCTAAGAGGCATCTAATAAACCAGTGAAATTAGTACAATTTAATCATGATAACAACACCTTTTTATGTGTTTTACATACTTTATACCCAAAATAGAATGCAAACAAAGCCCCCTCCCCCCCGCCAACCAAAAAATAAACTTCATTTTAGCTGTGAATCGCAATGGATTGTCAAGTTGATGAAGGTACATAATAACGTTCTTCACCACTCGTCAAAGCAGTCCATATATCATACAAGCATTATCCGAAAACCTCCCATTTGTTTGTACACTCTACTAATTTTAAAATTGAAATGCATCAGAGATGTAAAAAGATGTATAAAACTTAGTCATTTCATTCATCAATTTATAAGTTCTAAAAATGATTCTAGACAGGTGGTCCCAAACACCGCCAACATGTTGCCATTTCGAATCAAGCGGGAGTTTATTTAGTACCACGGCCGCCATATTTGAATGGGTGAGTTTATGTTTTCAAGGAACAGATGCGATGTAGTTCATCGTCTTTGATAACCTCAATAATTCCTTAAACGTTAGAGTTACATCACTTTGAACACATGTACACAACAGTTCCTTCTTCTTATTTTTTCAATTTGTTTTAGAAATATAAAATTTAGGCATTGTATGTATTTTACGCAGACAACACAGCTTTTACTGAAGCGGACCGTTCTAGAAACCAAAAATGGACAATGAGCAATCTGTCTGCTTGTTTACATCGAGAGCTTCCGTTTTGTTTCTGAAACGCCAATAAGCTGGCAGTGTTAGGGGCCCCTGGCGACATTCAGGGTAGAAATTATAAATTGATTAATGAAATGAAATTACTAAGATTTTCGTTTTTAAAATCGGTAGGGGTTTACAAACAAACGGGATGGTGTGCGAATGCTATAGTTACCGTAGAAGCTCATGATTCGATGTAAGACGCACATCCTAGAAGAAAAAATATGTTTTGTGGAAAGTCTGCCAGTACAGATGGGATTAGTTTGATCAAGAAGACGGAGAAAGAAGCAATAGAAG
Organism: Megalonaias nervosa; assembly: GCA_016617855.1. NCBI lineage: Eukaryota > Metazoa > Mollusca > Bivalvia > Unionida > Unionidae > Megalonaias > Megalonaias nervosa. Next base: position 6,161 of record JAECUM010043019.1, read on the forward strand.
ACATTACAAAAGATACAATGGAGATATACACTTCCAACCTATGTGGAAAATGGTTTAAAGTAAGTTGATGAGGGGCTTCTCAAAACTAATATACAAACTTGATTATTAATGGTCTAGATAGTACCATAATTTTTAGTCGATGCTTTGCAGCAAATTTTAATTACAATGATATTTTGCATTTAACGATTCAGGAACGGATATGCATTCAATATCATGAATAAACTTATCGTGGATAGATAAATAAATAGATGTGTGTGTGTGTGTGTGTGTGTGTGTGTGTGTGTGTGTGTGTGTGTGTGTGATCTGGGCTTTAAAAATTTTTCAGTCATATTTGCTACGATGTCTGCAGTGTGGCAATTTAAAGTGATGTCTAGCACTGGGGCGTCATGCCGCAGACATGTAGCATCATGTCCCACCCAGTCACATTATCCTGAAACCAGGCCGACCAGTCCTAGCACTAACCTCTTAATGCTGAGCGCCTAGTGAGGCAGATGATAGTACCATTTTTATAAGTCTTTGATATGACTCGGCGGGGGTTCGAACCCGCGACCTCCAGCATCCGAGGCGGACGCTCTAACAACTAAACCACAATGATTTTCACCTTGTGTTTACCAAATTTGTGAAACAAGGTCAGCTAAAAATACAGTGAAGCAATAGTTTTGCGTTCTAATCAGGCTAAAAGAACTGAACTAAATTTTTGTAGAAAAATGTCAAATCCAGTGAATAAAGTTATTACAATAACATATAATGAAATAAAAAATAAAGTAAAAGAGAATTTAAAACTACCACACAAGCAATTAAATTACATAACAATGTAAAAACATTACTTCAAGAAGAGGAGAGTACTATGTATTAAAACTATTTCATCAGCAGTACATAGTCTTTTATTATCACAACTTTTCATGACATCAAGATGCGCTCTCAAACCGTTTATGCCTTAGATTACTTTGTCACGTGATCATGTTAGCGTATTCAAGCTGTTTTTAGACGAGGAGATACCTACGTATGTCGAAGTTAGTCCGTTTTTAAATGCAATTTTCAGCCTTATTATAATGAACACAAAATTTTTAAATTTATTTCGAATCAAACAGAGAAAATGAAAGCAAAGTAAAATTTTAAAATGTTCGTAGTAGAGCCCTTCTAAGCCGTAGATCATGCCACGTGTCACAAAACAAGATACAAACATATACACATAAGATAAATATTCATATTTGTAATTAAAAAACACATAAAGGTGAGAATATCACAAGAAATTCTTGTATTAAATTTTTTTTAATATAAGCTATATTACTAATCTAACCCCTGTTGTCAGTTCAGTGGCTGGGACCTCCCCCCCCCAGCTCAAAAAAGAATGTACGTACATAATCGTAGTCAATTGTCATGTAAAATTTGACCATCGTTTTATTTTTTCTCAAGTTTATTGGGTATTCTGCACAATTTGAGGTAATAAACACAAAGACGTTTGCTTTGGTACCCTTTCGTGGAAAGTCAGTGCCATTTTGAAATTTTGGAACCAACCCCTCAAACACTTGAAATAATCCGGTATGATCTATTTCAACGGTACATTGCGAAGTATCATGGAACTAACGAACAGCTTATGGGTATACAAAAGGTTTGTACAGAAGTGCTTTTGAGAATTTCAAATCAAATAATTTAAACACCCAAACCTGGGCAAGATTTATCAATATGGATGCTTTCCCATTGTTTCACTCATTATATTTTTTAACTTCTGATTACGTCCCTGACTAGTAATAGACTATACAATGTTAAACGGGTATGCCGATTTGCTATCACACCTACAAGTCAACACCGAGTTACCAACGATACATGTAACTGCTACGCTTCTATACCTTTTATTTAACAACCACATGAAACTACATTTTATATATCAGACTGGATTTTTATTTGAATCTTTCAAGGGCATACTATTTTATTTAAAACAAATTAACCTCTTTACAGAACACAAAATGTGTATGCACTATTTAATGTATCACAGTGTGTACGAATTTAAAATTGGCACTGTTTAATGTGTCACAGTGTGTACGAATCTAACATTGGCACTGTTTAATGTGTCATAGTGTGTGCGAATCTAAAATTGGCACTGTTTAGTGTGTCACAGTGTGTATGAATCTAAAATTGGCAGCAAAGTAACAGTAGAAGTCAGTTCGAGGAAAGGGTAATTTCTATTTTTGACAATGTATTTTCTTGGAATTCCAATTTAGCAAATGATAACATGAAGTTTCAGACATCAATTTCAAGAGCATGCTGTATGATCTCAGATTGTGATGGCATCATCATAGAATCGTTTTTTTAAGAAAGGTATTCCATTTGGAAATGAAGAAGGACATGAAGAACCACTCCTACATTTAAAATCGGATACATGACACAAAATTGCGAAATGTTGAACGCTTTCTGGTATAAACTGGTTGGCAATAGATATAATGAACAAATTTTGTTTATTATCAAACCATTTATTTACCTATGTTGAGTTAAATTCACAACAGCCGAATCATCATTGCGTTTTCACCATGAAGCCGTGATGGTTTCAGTCTAAATGTCAATAAAATATCAGTGTTATGTCCTCCTTTTTCTCTAGCTATTGGTACTGTCTGAACAATAGATGAAATGTATCCAGGAATAGTTGGAGTCTTGTGGGAATAAATACCTCAGCTGCCAAGGAAATAATGGGACAAGACCAAATAAATTTTGGAACAGATACTTCATCTGCCAAGGAATTAATGGGACAAGGTCAAATACATGTATAAATAGATACCTCATCTGCCAAGGAAATAATGGGATAAGGTCAAATACATGTATAAATCGATACTTCATCTGCCAAGGAAATAATGGGACAAGGTCAAATACATGTATAAATAGATACTTCGTCTGCCAAGGAATTAATGGGGCAAGGTCAAATACATGTATAAATCGATACCTCATCTGCCAAGGAAATAATGTTGCAAGGTCAAATTATTGCTACTGCAAACTGATTAATTGTTGTTAGTGAAACACTTCCTATGAGATAGTTTCTTTAGTGGCAGCAATTTTCAGCCCAACGTTCAAACATTTGTCATTCTTTGTTTACATTATAAGTTGAGCACGAGCATCTAACTGACTGTTAACATGAATATATTCACCGTGCACTAATATATTTTATACATCTCTCACCCGATATTTTATAAATCTCCTATCCAATATTTTATACATCTCCTATCCAATATTTTATACATCTCTCATCCGATACTAGTACTTTTATCCTTTTGTTTGCTACCTGTAGAAAACATGGCAGATATAGAGACTGGTTTGAAGTAGAGCGTGACTATGCCAAAAATGAAGTGCAGGTAATTTTTTTCTCAGCTATAATTCATTTGTCTGGAATCGCCAAGGACAATTATCGCCAAGGACTAAGCCAGGCTAAGAGTTCCTGTACAATCGTAAATGAAGGGGTAAAATGTACTAGGACCATACAACTAATACAGTAATATATTCCTCTGATTAGACTTAACAAATGAATAGTACCCAGTTGCAGATTCAGTGAAGTACAGAAATTAAAACTAATTACTAATGTAAAAGGTTAGTCTGTAATAGAAGTTCAAGTATACGAACTGGTCAGTCTCAGTAAATACAGAAAGGTACGCATAATTCAGCTTTTTCGACAGTATGGATGGCAATTCGAAGGTGAATAATAATAATAATAATAATAATAATAATAATAATAATAATAATAATAATTAGTATTTTATTATTATTATTATTATTATTATTATTATTATTATTATTATTATTATTATCAATGATTGAAAACAGTGGTATTTGAATGAAAATGCAAATATTTTTATTGAATGTTTTAAATTTGGGTAGATGAAGATACGTACAATAGTTGGCTTCGAAGAAGAGTGATGGATGTAGAGATTTGATAAAGATATATCACCCTGAGTTTTTAGTAAGAAGTGTGGATTCAGCTTCAATGCAAACAGGAGAAAAAGATTATTGAAAACTGCTAAGTTTCAATGTCAATACGTCCCTCTTTCTCTCTCAGTATAAAAAGTTCTGAGACTTAAATTTGACAAAATACGCGATATAGTTTTGAGAAGTAGTAAAACTAAAGCTCATATGTCATTGTATTTTTATTCTCCACTCATTTATCCATCTATACAACTATTCATATGTTAATCCATTCACAAGCCCGTTGATACACAAGTGTCACAAAAGTAACATCAGGGGAGTCATAATGGGTTGAGATTAATTTAGGTAAAATAACCTGTATTTTATACATATAAGTTACATTCAGTAGCTTCTGAAGTGGCATATGAACCAAATATGTGACGTAAGATGCTGATTACGTAGGTCCGTAAAATCTGGTTGTGATCGAATCTAACTGGCTACTGAGGGACGATATGACTAATTTAATGGGTCACGTTAGGTGTGCCGGGGAAACTTTCAGTCTCTAAAAGGACCTTTAACCAACTTCCATTTATTGTGCGTTATTGTAAGTATTCATTGTTTTTTCCATAAACAATATTGTAGTCGAAAATTTGTTATTTAACATTCAGAACCATACGACATTTAGTTTTATAGAAGAAGCATTGTTTGTAGACGATTTTGTTATTCTCGTTGAAACAGACACTCGCGTGACTTTGTGAGATCTTTGCTAGTCGTTGAATGGATATTTCGCTTAACCACGCGCGGGTCTGATTGAATGTGAGTATGATGACTGTGGGTAAACGTGGTCGAGATTGCTCGTTTTAATCTTCTTCGATTCTTCGATTCGATCATGGAGCTCATCACTAGTCGAAAATATAGAAATTTTCATTACATAATTCCAAAGCCTGCCTCAGTGGAGAAAAAGAATAATTCTTTATTGATTGTCAAGCATAATAGGCTATGAACAAAATCAGTAGTTTCATTTATGATTTAAATTCGAATCATGCATCTAACAGTACGTGATTTTCGTGGGATGAAATTGGGACGGCAAAACACTTACTTCTAGTCTATGATATCACTTCTTATATACACCCCCTTTTTCTCTACCAATTAAAATTTAATAATTTGGCAACCCTTTGTGAAGAATAACAGAACAATAAACACACAATATTATTTTCTGTGTAATGTTTCATTAGGATCTTACAACTATAAAGTCTTAAAATAAGTAACAGAAAAGAGCGAAACCAGTAAGTTTAGTCAAATTCAACAAATAACTTATTTCCTTAGAATACAAGGTGAGAATTTAAAAGAACTTACTGTATTGTGAATTAAATTCCAACTAGAACTAAACGTTATATCACAAGTCCAAAAGTATAGAACATTCTGAATGATTTCCAGTGTTGTACCGATTGAATTAAAATCTTGAAAGTGCTGCTGTGCCTATAGCCTGAAATAGTGCTGATGTGACAGCAGTCTTGAATGAATTCACAATAATTCCAAAATAGCGATTTAGTCCGAAAATATTATTGAGCACTTTTAACTCCAGTGAATAATTTCAATTAATAAGTCCTCTCAAAGTTTAACTGAACACAACTAAAACTGAGTCTTCTAAAGAATTTCTGTTTACTTCGCCCTTATTTAAACAACTAAGACACAATAACAGAACCTGGATGAAGACAAAATTTTCCCATCCAAGTCATTTCCAAAACATTCTAAGTTGTAAACATGGTCAGGTTATATATATATATTCTCTCTGTCTCTCTGTACTCTGTCTCTCTGTCTCTCTGTCATTGTCTCTCTCTGTGTCTCTCTGTCTCTGTCTCTGTCTCTCTCTCTCTCTCTCTCTCTCTCTCTCTCTATATATATATATATATATATATATGCTATATATACCATACTTATATATAATATATATATATAGTGATTTTCGTTGTAACTATTTACACAAGGACAAGAATTCAGAATTAGGATTTAATATTTTCTTTTATTGTTTTATTGGGGAGACAATGCACTCATGACCTCGTGCTTTCTACTGAATTTCCAAATCTTATATTTGTATTTGCGTTTGACAAAGTTTCTGAAACAAATAAGGCTTTAGCTAATAAATGATATCGGTCCAATAAAAGTCGAGTATTGTGAGAGCATAGATTTCACCTACCAAGGAAGTCATGGTAAAGTTAAAAATAAATGGTATTGCAATGTTTTTATTTGCATTGCAAAAGTTTCCTTTCTTGTCATCTGAGCCGACGGTGTTTTTTAGTGAGTCATCTTAGCCAATAGAGCACAACCCGGAAAGAACCAGAAAAAACAATTAATACAGTGATAGGAACAGGTATTTTATATTTTTGATGATGACTATTCTTGGAATTTTAAATATAGTAAGAAACTTGATCTCGTTTAGCAGCTGATACGCTTCTGGTCGCTTAGATCAAATTAAATTTCGAGATTAAATTTCACTTAATACAATCACCCAGATTAAATTACTGTACTGTTGACATATACAGATTTAAGGATACTATAATTATAGTAGTCTATAATCATGATTGTAAGCTAAAATGCTGCAATAATTGTACTACAATTAATGTACAACGCTATCTTAAATTATGTAAATCCTAATATTAAAAGTATGCAAGAAGTCGGAAATAAGAATAATTTAAAATGTAACCAACTCTGAAATAGTGCACTATTATTACGAATTTATGGTCTTAAATAAAGTAATTGAAAAGAGCGAAAACCAGCAAGTTTTGTAACATGCAACAAATAATTTATTTCCCTAGAATAAAAAGTGAAAATTTAAAAAGAACTAACAGTAATGCGAATTAAATCCCAAATAGTCCAAAAAGTTTTAGCATCAGTGCTAATGAATAAAGTTCTAATTAAATTCCAGTGGTATTCCAAATAAGATCCAGCGCTGAAGGTCTTGATGATAATGTAGTCTCGAAGGTACTAATGTAACGATGGCCTGAAGTGTAATGATGTGCTAACAGTCTTTTCACGAATCATAATAATATAATCAAAGATATCCATGTTGGAATTCACTATAATTTCAAATTAATGTCTCCTTCCAAAAGCATTTTGTATTTCCAGTGAATAAATAATTTGAAGAAATAAATTCCAGCCCAAATTAAATACTGAACACAACAAATGATTCTGCTTCAAGATCTTACAGCACAAATGAGTAATTTCTAGATAAACAAGTTTATGAAGCCTTCTACTTGACCTGGTCACAATTAGCATTTTCTATAAAACTATTTTTAATGGAAACTTCCATTCTAGAAGATCCTGTCACTAAAATTATAATATACAATGTGATAAACATCATGTAGGCTGGGTATTTTTATGGGGGAATTCCAATAACCATGACCCAGACCCAAATAAATATGTTCATTTCTATTGATAATCAGCCTACTATTTAACCCACACTAATTGAGAATGTATTAGCTAAGTTTACAAAATAAATGCTACTGGTCCGGAACACAATGAACTTGATTTTGGACACGGTCAAGTACAAAAATAATTATCCGTAGGATATAATACATTTAAAAAACAACAACTAACAATGCAAATTAAATATACATAACACTTTGTATGTAATATGAATTCAACCCAAAGAATCGCAACTGAATTAACCTCTTCATCATATCCTCTCTTCCTCAGCCTTTTATTGGTCACATACTCTTTTCCTCAGCCTTTTATTGGTCACATACTCTTTTCCTCAGCCTTTTGTTGGTCACATACTCTTTTCCTCAGCCTTTTATTGGTCACATACTCTTTTCCTCAGCCTTTTATTGGTCACATACTCTCTTTCTCAGCATTTTATTAGTCACATACTCTTTTTCTCAGCGTTTTACTGGTCACATACTCTCTTCGTCGACCTTTTGTTGGTCATATACTCTCTTCATCAGTATTGTATTGGTCACACGCTGTCTTCACAGAGCCGTTAGAGGGTAAAATACTCTCTTCACAGAGCCTTTTATTGGTCACATACTTTCTTCCTCTGCAATTTATTGGTCAAAGACTCTCTTCTGCATTTTATCGGTCACGTACTCTCTTTATCAGCCTTTATTTGGTTATATACTCTCTTTCTCAACATTTTATTGGTCACGCAGTCTCTTTACCGAGCCGTTTACTGGTAACATACTTTTTTCACAGAGGCGTTTACTAGTAACATACTCTTTTCACAGAGGCGTTTACTGGTAACGTACTCTTTGCCTCTGTATTTTATTGGTCACACACTCTCTTCCTCTGCCTTTGTTTTGGTCACAGACTCTCTTCCTTAGCAATTTATTGGTTACATATTCTCTTGGTCAGCATTTTATTGGTCACATACTCTCTTGGTCAGCATTTTATTGGTCACATACCCTCTTCGCCAGTATTTTGTTGGTTACATACTCTCTTCGTCAGCGTTATATTGGTCACATTCTCTCTTCACAAAGCCTGTCTAATCTATATTGCTCCCTGAAAAATCACCAGCAATTTTAAAATGCATTGACTTTTTTTTATTAATATGTTATTATCATAAATTGAACGTGATAGATACTCAGTTTTTCCATTGATTATGCAAATGCTTAAAGGATGTGTTGAAATTCCTCGAGATTAGTTTCTATTTACCAGCATAAATAATTTAGAAGAAAACAACGGAAAATAAATAAATAAAACAAGCAAATTAAAACGCAAGGAAAAAAATACGACCCCCACCCCCACCCCCCAAAATATCTTAATCTATAATTGCAAAAGTAATAGATGCAATTATCTGGAAATTTTTGAAATACCAGAATCGCGACGGTAATTTTATATGTGTAATAGTTTATGTTCAAATTTTACATTTGCGACCAAAAACTTGGTAAACACACTGCTTTTAAACCGGTATCTTAGGAGCATGGCCTTCTCTTGTTTTCGGATTCTCAACGCAGTTTGCACCATTTTTGTGAAATGACATCTGTGCACTTTTCGTTTTATGAAAAGTCTTATAATTGTACCAGAGAATTTAAACGAAAAAGAAGTAAACAATTATTTTACAGTATAGTTTTATCTGAATCTTTTGTTGCTTGACTGAATTTTTTTTAAATCGTAACATTTGGATTCTATATGTACGAAGTATTTGACTCATTTTCAAAGCGTAACTGAAAACCTATTACCAAACAAAAGCTGTACTGACGTCAATATGTTATTTATGTGAACAAGGTTTTAATATAGGATTGCAGCTCCGCATACAAATGATATTAAAGCTCTCACTGATAACTGCTTTATTGGAATAGGCTTGTACTGTTCCATGATGAACTGGTGGTGATCGCAGACCATTAAGACACTATTAAGATAGAATTTTTGAGTAAAAATAATAACATTGAAATTCTCTCTAAATTGTACTAAAACTAATTTTTCATTGGACTAATTTTTCATTAAATTATATTGGAAATAATTTCCACTAAAATAATATGGAAATTAACTTTATTTGCCTTCTATAACTATATTCTATTTTGCCTCCTATAACTATATTCTATTTTGATAAAGATTGCTTCCTTTACAACAAGTACAAATATTCTCTCCCGTATTATATATGCGTATGCTAACTCAGCAGAAACAACACTCAGTGGTAAAAATTCTTAACGTTCTTTCTGACTTAGTAAGTTAGGGTTCAACCGTTTTCCTGAGACGAATAAAATGCTGATTAGGCGGATTATGACGCAATGAACACATTCGATTCCATCAGGAATGACTGGGACCTCTTTCTGGTTTGGGACGGTACACGCGCTGCTTGCATGATACACTTGGTACCAACTTCTTTACCAAATATGGCCAGGGGTACCTTGAAGCAGCATAAATAGCGTCGAAGCTGCGTGTATCTTCAGTTTGTTAGTCCCAGAATTAGAGAGGTCTCGTCTGTCTTCTTACAGGTAAGAATCGTTTGTGTTCGTATATTTCTTAAAGAATAAGTACCTTTAAAATTAAAGATTTCTGTTGTAACCTTCTTAGTTTTACAACATTCTTGTGAGTTCTCTTTTTATTTTAATATTATAATGTAATGGAATGTTTAATTGTTTTTAAGAATTTATATTCATTTATATTTGTGATAATTATTATGGTGAAAAGATGAATTCGCTACCAACTTCATGCTAAGATTTAATTTGGGAATAAAATATTCTTTAAGTAATAAAGAATAATGTTTAGTAATCAATTTCAAATCGGTATCCTAATTTAAATTTGGTAAAATATATTTCTTTAAAATGATTGTTGCATTAATCGCAACTATTGAATTTTATGCTCTTTAAATTCAATCGATATCTAATTATTTGTATTATATTCTAAAATACAGAAATCACAAAAGCGTATGAAGTTGGTAAGATCGAAGGAAAAGTACTCAGTATATATCTTATGTATTTTTCAATATAAAGGTTTTATAAGTTGTGTCTCCGGAATGTGACTTTATATATCTATCTATATCAATAAAGTTTGTTAGTCCAAGAATTAGAGAGGTCTCGTCTGTCTTCTTACAGGATCCCGTGTATCTCTTGCACTGCCAAGCTTCCGCAAGATGTAGCCGTATCTACATCGTTATGAGTGACACCTTCTTAAGAGAGCCTGTACTTTTCCTTCTCTCTCTCTCTAACCATGGACAGAGTCAGTTCTTAAGTCATGAGTAATTCCTTCTCATAGCAAGAAATGAGAAGAAGGTTATGATAAAATCTTTATCATAATAACACCATTGCCTTTGTTGAAATGGATATTTTTTTAAAGTTTAAACAACATTATACTCGTACGAATTTGGTTATCCTCTCATGCGGATTCTGATACTTCGGAGGAATTACTTGCTTGTAAACAACCATTGACGAGGCTATTGAATATTTTATATCGAAATTATGGGACATGGTTTTATCTTACATACCAGATAAAGAAAACATTACTGTGATCAAATCGTTAAAGTAACATTAAAAATCCAAATCACACACACACACACACACACACACACACACACGAGCGCGCGCGCGCGCGAACGCGCACGTTACCGCGATCAATCTTGGTATGAAGAGAGCATGTTAAGAAAATTCAGTAGAAAAAGAGATAGAGCTAAGAAAGTTGTATCAGTGACCAACAGTCACTATATATGGCAAATTTAATGGAAAGTAAGAAATAAAATGAATAATCTTACAAAGTAAGCCAAGGAAAAATTTGCTAGGAAGATTGAGACTTTTATCTTTACTTCTTCAAATTTGAAAGAATACTGGGATATTGTTCGATTTTTTTTATTAAAAAAGAATAAATTTCAATTTGGTTCCTCCTCTGCTTGTCAAATTAGAAATGGTTCAAGGAAATTGATTTTTAAGGATATCGAAAAAGCAAACTATCTGAATGACTATCTTGCATTAGTCTATATAACTGCAGATAGGGACATTGTCCTACCTCAGAACTTGTCTCACACTGATAAAGCTTTGCCCATGAATCAATTAGAGAACAAGAGCTGTATGACGTCATCAAGTCACTGTCGCTTGACAAGGCGGCAGGACCAGATCTTATCAGTCATCGACTGCTCAGGGGACCCTTCAATTCTATAATCAAACCCCTTGTACTTTTCTATAAAAGATCTTAAAATGAGAGAAGGTTTCCTGCCTTATGGAATACTGCAAAACTTATGCCTATTTTTAAGAAGGAAGATAAATGCTTACCATCGAATTATCGCCCACTATCTCTTTTTAGCTGTATGGAAGAGATCTTTGAAAGAATTATATTTAAATATTTCTTTATTTTTTTAACGAAAATAAGTTTATCTACAAGTTACAGGCTGGGTTTCTGCCGAACAAATGAGCAGTATACCAAATGCTTGACATTTATTATCAAATCACACCAGCGCTAGAATGCATACTTTTATGTGTATGTTTTTTCAGAAATAATTTAAACATTTGACTGAGTTTGGCACAAACCTTTGTGATTTGGCACAAAGGTTTATGCATAGACTGTATGAATATGGAGTTAGGTCAAAGATGCTAAACTGGTTTTATTATTATTTAAGAAAGCAAAGGTTTGTTACAAATGCAGATACATCATGCCAGAAATAAACTAGAGTAGGCGTCCCACAAGGATCCATATTTCATCCACTATTCTTTTTTTCCTTATTTAAATTAATGATATTGCAGTAATGTGTCTAGTATAAGAAGAGTATTTGCTGACAACAGTTCAGTGTCTTATGTTTCAAGAGATATTAATATTACTTAACACTAAAGGAACCAAGACTTAGATTACCTAGATGGACCCAACATGGGTGGTCTATTTAAATCCATCACATCATTATGGAAATATGACCAGCTTACTCAAATTTACGGTGTTTGACATCAATTGATGATTTTTCTTTAGCGTTTCAGAGTTTACGTGATCTTTAGTGATAAAGGATCCCGTAAATTCACTTTTTATTATTATTGAAATTAAAAAGTAAAGATTTGGTATCGGACCTGGACAGCTCGCTTCAAACCTTATGTTCCAGCTTTAGATCCTTGTTCCGCTACGTATTCGCCTTTACATGGTCGCCTATGAAAAATTCGTTATTTCATGTCTTGGTGGTTTTATTCCAATCGGAACACACTTTGGTTTATACATCCACCTCGTCTACCGGATGATGTTATGTGGACATAACACAAAATAATGCTGCAATAATTTTCACAGTATTATTTATATACTATCAAATAGAGGTTGTAGGATACTTACAACACGATACTATATTAGTTTTACGCCATACAGACGCCTATTGTGACCATATATATTGGTAATTCGATGTGATTATACCGATGTACTAGATCTGCTGATAATATTCCTATGCTTGGGATAATATTATGAATGCCACATATGCATTTAAGTCACCAATAAAAAAAAGAAAAACAACCAACGAACAAAGAAATTCGTTCCAAGGGAAAAAATGGATGTTTACTGGTCCGAATGCTGTAATAGTTTTCACTGCCTGAAATACTTTAAAAAGGCACGAGCATTGCACGGCACAAGTATCATATTTCTGTGAAATGTTAGGTATTCATATCCACTACTAGACAAGTTTATACAGTAACAAAAGGAAGAAAATTCGAGCAGTATATAAAAGAAAAAGATCGTCAAAAGCGTGTTTGTGTTTGTATTTTGTCAAATCTTATTGTTTATTAACCAAAACACGTATCAAAAGCCACTTAAAATAGCCCATAAAAGTATCAAATAAACCTCGAGTTTGCAATAGAACATCTGTTTCAGTCTGACAGACCTTTCTTCATGTTGACCATGAAATCAATAAACTTGCCAAGAAATCAATATTTCACCTCCTTTATCTAACGAACAAGTATGTATACATATTAATGATTAATCAGATCTCTGTAGTAAATAAAACGAAACGGAAAACGGCCAATACAGATTGTAACTAATCGAAACTGGGAAAGAACAAAATAAATCGTACAAAAATAAGGTTGAAAAAGTCGATAGTAAAGTCTCACTTATTCCAAGAAAACTGGAAGCTCCATGCTGCTTCTTTCTGTCAACTACAAATGTTTTGTAATCTCTTGCTTTCCAGGATTTTAATCTCATCACAAAACTGAAGACCGCTTCAAATATGAACTTTTGTGTCTGTCATTTAAATAAAATTAGATTTCAAATCTATGCAAGGACTATGTGAGTTTTCCATTAGCACATTCACAGTCCTGTGCGTTTCCAACTTGTGTAAAGTTATGCTTACGAGTAATAAATGGTTTATGTTACCTGCTCCTGTTAATTTTAATTTTTTAAGCAGAGGGATAAACATTCGTTAGTACTTTAATGGTTTGAAGACAACCTTGATTGGTGACTAATATATATAAAAGACTTATAAAAATGGTACTAGCAGCTGCATCGCTTGGCACTCAGCATTAAGAGGTTAGTGTTAGGACTGGTCGGCCAGGATCATGTGACTGGGTGGAACATGTTGCTACATGTCTGCGGCATGATGCCCAAGTGCTAGACATCACTATAAACTGTCACACTGCACATATCGTAGCGATCTGACTGAAAAATTGTTAAAATCTACATTAAAAATCTCAATCACTCGCACATCATTGGCCTACTGTTTTTACGCTGGGTATACAAAGCACGTGATGCCGCATTCTATAAACAATAACTTAATAAATATATATAAAATTGCTGGTTTAGTCATCTGATGAGTTTACGTGTAATATTACAAATTGGACGGATGAAAGTGTAATCACTTAAATATTTTCAGTAGGAGATAAACTTGTATATATTATTTTCAGTTAATGCAGATGAAAATTTTGTACATTACATTCATTCACTCTATCTGACAATTACTGCAGTAGCAGTTGGTTTCTCCATTGCATACATGTACATCATATCATCATCTTTTGCAATTCAACTGAAATACCTACTATTATGCAGACTTAGTTGGGAAGTAGGTATGTGCGGTTTTGGCTTCAAAGGTTGTAAATCCCGATTATGTTCCTATTAATTTTAAGGTCATCGTGAATGTTATTGTAGTAACGCTCGCTCATTCGACTTTCCGTCTATAAAATTTCTGAAACATTAATTTCGTACATGTTAATTATGACCAAATTCGACAACAGATAATAAGCAAATGAGAAAAGCACACTACTAGCAGGTTAATAACGCAATTTATTAGATAAATTCTTGCTTAATACAACATGAACGACTGCACAACAATTTACCTATTTACTTATTTCGAATAAAGAGCGGAATAAATTTATTTCTAAATTTGATCAAATTGAAGATAAATGTAACACACGTAAAGCATACATACTCTCTAATTATCAATGCCCGTGTTATCGATGTAACTTAAGGATGACGTCGATTTAAAGTTATGGTTCATAATATCTCTCTCTCTCTCTCTCTCTCTCTCTCTCTCTCTCTCTCTCGTGCTTATATTTGAATCAGGACCATTACATCTAGTTATATTTCGGGAGAAATTTTATGCAGGCTCTAAGAAGCACGTGATGCCGCATTCCATAACCAACAGCTCAATAAATATACTTAGGATTGCTGGTTTGGTCATATGACAAGTTTACATGTAATATTACCAAAAGGACAATGGAGGTGAAAAAGAAGTGTAACCACTTAAATATTTTCGGTAGGAGATGGACTTGTATTATTTTCAGCTAAAGGAGATTGTATTTATTTGGCAAAGTACATTCTTTCAGTCCACTTGACAAATATTGCAAACACTACCCGAATGTCATATAAATATTGTTTATCAGTTTAGTTACAAATCTGTTACATTTGACACAATTGTCGTTTTTAGGAAGTTGCCGTGAATACCAATAAAACACTTTGTCCCAAAAGAATATGGATCCAATTGCATATTTAAAAAGGGTTCAGTAATTTGGCGAACAATGTGAAATTCCTGAAATTTTGCCGATAATTACTCAAATGGCACTGAAGATTTCGGAACCCAGCTAAGCCTCGACGAGTCCCATTAACAAATATTAGACTAGTACATTTAAAAGCAATAAAAAACGATGGTAAAAAGGGTGGAGCCAGTTAGTATGTGCATATGTGAATTTTTTTTCCCCTGTTGCTACAGTGGTCTATTTCTCCAGTACATCCACAATATCATCATCACTCTTATGCAAATTTAAGTGTGAAATGGGTATCTGTGATAGATACGATTGTAGTTTTGATGTATAATTAAAAAAATAACCTCCAGTTTTGTACGTCCCGGACCGGGGAGGGGAAAGTTTCCAATGTTTCCAAACCACCCCCAGGCTAAAAAAAAAAACGTACACACACACACACACACTCACACACATGTACAGTCACTTGTCACATGAAATTTAACCATCGTTTCATTCTTGAGCATGTTTTTTTGGTATTATGCATACTTTGAGTAAACAGACATATAGACTTTTTGCATTGTGCCCTTTCGAGGAAAGTCAGGGCTCTTTTGAAATTTCGGAAACTCCTACCTCGTACACACGCACGCACACACACACACTCACATACACAGACACACACACACACACACGCACGCACGCACGCACACACTTGACCTGATCCGGCCCTGTACATCTGTTGGGTTTGTGCTTTATCTGTGGAATTTCTTCTTGTTCATACGTCTTGCCACCCCCCAACCCTTCACCCCGTTGTTTAACTTGTACGGTATTAAGGCATTACTGGACCTACAGGGCATTATTGATATATATGATGTGTATCTGAACACATCATATCTATCAATACTGCCCTGTAGATCGCCCAAAATGGCATAGCCACGTGATTGCCAAGGCTATAAAATCTATCTCTAATGGCACTGAAAGCTATTATTATGTAGCTATTATTATGTGATGTCTTATTTATCACGTTTTTCAGTCCAAATTTGTTTTGTTTTTTGTTGTTTTTTTTTTTTAAATTTTTGTACAAACTAACATCCCTTTTAATAGTAGCTTGTACATGTGCGAACTGTCATGACTGATGCTGACTGGATGCAGGAAGCTACAGTAACAGGCGGTAGCGGCTGACTACAAAAAAAAAGACACCTCCTTAAGCCAGTCAGTGATGCATGTAGATTTCACGAAGAAAGTGAGGACACTTGGTAGTCCTCTTCGAAGTCACTTTGTTGATGATATGAATCGCTACTGAGTCAAACAGCCAATAAAAAGATGCCGTACTATGTCATAAAAACTGTTGTTTTCAAACTTTAAGGGTAAAAGTGAAGAAAACCGTTTTTGTAGCATATCTCGTGTGTCTCTTTCATTTTAATTTCCGATGCCATGTTATTCTCGTAGAATAAACTTTAGAAAGAATTAGAACGTGCAGGTCCTAATGTTCCAGTGTACTTGATCGTACATGTTCGATATAAATATTACAGCGTTCGGTTGTACTTTCTTGTCGAGTTTTATATGTATTTCTGCTTTCATTAATTTCTTCAAAGTGGGTATTGGAAATAGTATAGAAATAAAAGGGAAACTATTACAAAGTTTTAACCAGCACTCAAAACACTTTTATGAAATATAATTTATTGAGAAAGAATATCGAAGTTAGGACTTGATACAGAACAGTATGTAAATGTAAACTGAAGCTAAATAATTTATTGTGATGTACGCTAAACAATGGACGGGTGGGAAGATAATGATGAAATTTAAAATCCCATTTTTTTAGGTTACGCGTTCGTCGTTATATATCACTAGCTAGGCCACTGATAAATGTAACAAGAAATTTTACCGCTGTCTAGTTTGTACAGGTAAAGGTATGAAATTTGACATCTGTCATGGTCGGGTTTACACTGTCGGGGTTTCTCCCTTCGGTTTGTTTAGTGTGTCGACTCGCGCAGAGAATAAAATAGAATCAGCGTTGGGAGTCATAAAACCCACTGCGGCTGCAATAAAATCCGTGACGGACTACATTAGGTTGAGTGGATTTCCTTTAGAATAGGTGGAATATCCACCGTACTGAGTGGATTAATCATGGTGGGCACTGAATCCCCTGCCCCTCTGTGCACGTCTACCGAACTGAGTGGGTAATCCTTAACACACAATGCGTGTACTGTAGAAGAGATCGTAAATTTCTTAACCTGAACAAAAGACCCCGGGAAGCATAGGGCGACAGCTAGTCAAATTTTCATAGATAATATTGACTCCTCTTCGCAAGCTGAACTCCATCTACGCCCCAAGTGAGAGAAAGTGATTACTTATTATTTCAACAAAAAGTTTTAATCTTAAATACAGTCTTCAGGTGGCGATTGAGTGATGTTAAACATTAAAGAGTGGGGCTATTTATAATGGTTTCGATCTAAAGTTGGCAGTGGTAGTAGCCCTTTTCAGAAATTATATACCAGGAAGAGAGACAGACAGACATACGGACGACAGAGAGTGTTAAACTTGTGTGAAACTTAAATATGGTCAAATCTGAGACTTTATCAACAGTAATGCGATCGATTCGACTGCATTCTTATATAATATGCAGTATGTACTAGCAGCAAAAATCAATTCTGCAAATAAGGCGAAATTCCATATGCACATATCAACACCTTGTTTATCAAAATAGCCAAAACTAATATTTGATCTTTGCCAATCATCAACAAATCCTCTCGCTGGCATACTCTGTAAAGGAAGATTGTGACAGAACTTAACAACGAAGTGATGAAATGTTTCTTCGAGTTGTAAGTGGTGAAATGCTTGTTCGAGTTGTAAGTGGTTACTTGTTTGCATAACAGCAAGCTTGTGCTTAAACATTATTAAGTATAAATTTAATGATAATATGAATGTGATTACAGCCATTCGAGGAAACAAAAGAAAAACAGAAACAAAATAAACAAACAAATAAGCATCCTTTATTAATTGGGTTGATTTTGCGTTTTTGCCTAGTAGATATTTATTATCTATTTATTATCAAATAATTCACATTACTTATATGACCACATTACTTATATGACCACATTACTTATAGGACCTGTATGTATTGTTCCTTCATTGTGAAAGCTATCAGGATCTGATTCACTCGATACAAAAGTAGACATGTCGGCATGCCAGATGCGTCTTTGTGTGAGCGAGATTATACTGGAGTTGTATGCGCGCGTGGTACATATGCCATTTCAAGGTCAAACAAACATAATTGTCTTGTTGACATCTATCTTCGTTTCCAGCCACTCCTGTGAAAATAATGCGCAAACAAATTTAATACAAACGTTAAGGACACAAATCTCCTTGTTGCTTTCTAGTCAAACTTCCTTGCATATTTGGTACGCGCTCAGCCTATGAAAAAAATAAAATCATTTGGAGCATCTTTTGCATAAAATGATAATTTATTAAATTTTAGTATATGCACAACTTGATGATCTCAAGTTATTGTAGGTACACATTGCCAGTGTTGCAATGGGGTTTGTCTGATAATGACCATTGAGGGAGGAATTGGTGGTGTGGTAAGATAATGTAATGTCAAATTATAAGGCTTAGTCAGTGGCTAACACTGGGATTGGGGTGTTGTACATGTACCTTGAAAATGAGAGGCAGACAGGGAATTGTGCAAGAGACTGTTATTAGCCTCTTATTTGCTGTCTTCATAGGGCTTGTTGGAGGATCACGGGGGTGGGGGGCAGCTTGAGCAGAACTATTCCTATTGGTTGGCATTGGCAGCAGAATTCAAAGAGCCAACCAAATTAGATAATCTTACGTAACATTGCATGATCATGTAGAGTACCATGTGATCAGTCACTTCTCTGATTTTTCAAATGTACAGACAATGACCACAGAGCTTCACTTCTCTGGCTTTTCAAAGATAAAGACAATGGATTTTGAGTCTCCGCATCAAACTTTTCTTATGGATTTGTGCTGGATTTGAATCTGCTGGTTTTCCATATCGTACAAACTGACTTTCTGTTCATCTTCCTGTTTTTGCGCCGTAACAGTCGAGTTGACCCTCTTGCTCGCCAGCAACGGCCAATTATAACGGCATTACCGGAGAATTGGTCTCTGCCAAACACAGAGAAGAACTTTCTATTCCAGGCATTCATTCCAGCCAGGGAGTAACGAAATCTGTCACTTCCTTTGTTCAAGGCATGTAGAGCAACGGTGTTAATGATAATCGAACAGTTCTCTGTACAGACAATTTCACGCATGCGCAACCAGAAGTGCCTTCAACACATCCTAATATTTCGGCAGTGACCCAGTTGTCGAGGATGGTGGAGGCATTGCAAAATACTCTGGCTACGTTATCTGAAAGTGTTTTGCTCCTTGACTGAGTCTTGGAATAGGGGCACGAGGGAAGCACGGACCAATCTGACATGCTATTCTTTAGGCCATGCAGACTCATTGCCGCCGGATATCCCCGTCATGGACAACAATGCAGCCCTAGGGAAGACAACTTCCATCCCTTCAGTGACGGTCGCATTATTCGAGGCAGAATCCTTGCCATTCCTGGAGACAGTGCATCCGAATCTTCGCCAACAATTGAAGAAGGTGCACAGATTCCTTCAGCTCTCACCTTATGCAGAGGAAATTCCAGCACAGGTCCCGGAACGTCCGACATTAACGACTGGGAGTAATAAAATTGTCCATTTTGGTAAAAAGTGATCTTTCTCCATGATCCATGGAAATTACAGACGCAATTAGAAATACTACATCGATTTTTTCAACCACTGTAAAACTCCACAGTACTATCCTTTTTTTCCAAGTACAAGTTTGGCAATTTTCATTTTATATCTTTTTGAAAACACTATGCGGTATCTAAGATATCTACCGATGTCTCGGCTATTGGCTATGTACAGAAACTGAACAATAAGTCCCTGAGCCAATCAATTCCTTTTTTTTCAAAAACTTTTGCAAACACTTCATAACATTTGCCGTAGACTACCGCTGATAAATGTATTCTACAAAAAACTCGTTCTAGTCCTGCCTAGATTCACTCACGACGCCACCCGTGTGGCTCTATTTAAGTCCATGTTTCTCCTTGCACTTCGTGCATTCTTGCGGTTAGGGGTAATGATAGACAACCTGGTTGCAGAAACGCAACTTTAGTTTTCTTGGGTTCAGATCAATGATGTTGGTTTAGTTGTCGAGTTTACACATTACAAACACTCCAAGGGTACCCCTTTTGCTACGTGTCATGCCCCAAAAAGTACAAGACCAGTGCCCTGTCCATCCGCTGCGTCACTATTTACAACTACTGGGGTGGCATTTGGGATCACTCTTTCTTACCTCTTGGGGGTGGGGGTGGGATTTTCCCATAACTAGGCAGGAGTTCAACCAAGCCTTGTGCACATCGCTAGTGCTATGCGGTTTTAATCCTCATTTATTCAAAACTCATACTTTTGGGATTAGGGCAGCATCAGGGTGCTATGCATTGTCTCTCGGACAGTACTATTCGAGTCTTGGGTAGGTGCCAGTCATATCCCTTTGACAAATATATCTGCCTGAGCGATAAAATTTCAAGTTTGCAATTTTTTGCTGACTCCAGGTCGTTTTCCACATCATCATAGCACTTCCTACTGTCTGGTTCTGCTTTTAAATTTTTCTTCTTTCAGGTCTCGTGGATGCACACAATACCGACATCCACATCATATGGACACTGCACTTCATATGGGTTCAATGGAGAGCACTTCACTTCACATGGGTTCATGCAAGACATGACCATCTTACAACACATCATTCTTCCGCTGGGGTTCTGTGACAGGGAAATACAAACAGTTTTGGGATAGTGTGTGCACAGCTCGGCAGTCTCATGGGTGCATAGACTGATACAGCTGTCAACATCATATGGCACTGCTCTTCGTGTAGGTTTATTGGAGAGCACTTCATATGGGTTCATTGAAGGCGTAACCATCTTACAACACATCATTCTTCCACTGTCGGTCAGTGGCATGGAATACAAACATTTCTGGATGTTGTGTGCCATTTTGACACAACGTGTGCAGGCCTGGTGGTGTTAATGGAGAACTCAGTGGCCCGAGAAAAGAATTCTGGTGAACTGTGACAATTCTGCAACTGTTGAAATCATTAACAAACGCCGATCCAAAATACCTCTTATAACGAAATTTGTTCCAAGATTAATATGGTGTGCTGCCAAAGGACAATTCATTATTCAGGTTCGCCATATACCTGGTAGGGATAACCTTATAGCTGATGCTCTTTCTCAATTTCAGAACGAGAAGTTCCGGCACTTGGTGCCCCAAGCAGATCAAACTTCCGCTGTTTGCCCCCCAGCTACTGAGTTGATGCTATTTTGACTGCAGGACTTGTGGTGTTTATCAGTGTCCAATATTACTAGGTCAGCGTACAGAAATGGCTTCCAGTGTTTGGTGAATTTTTGGCCATGTCAGGTATTGTTACGCGTGCTTACTCTTTGCCGTACTTTCAGAAGATGTTTTGATTTATTTTGTCACATACTGTCACACCAGGCTGCAGCTGCAGTATTCCACAATTAAGCTGTACCTGGCAGGGATTAGATTCCATTACCTACAGGCTGGACATAGTATCCCTTTCCAGGAGTCCGATAGGCTGCAGTGTATACTTCGTGGGATAAAAAGGAACAACATTTCAGTTAGTAAGCGCAGATTTCCTATTACATACAGGATGGTGGTGCAGTTGTTGGCTATGTTAAGTGAGGGAGTCTTTTCACCCGATGTGGATTTGTCACTGCAGTGCATGTGCCTGGTGGCATTTGTTTAATTCTTGCCATGTGGTGGATTCACAGTTCGATCATTGCAAAGCATTTCTTCAGGCAACTACCCGAGGATTCGAGATGTGACATTTTCAACAGACAAATCTATGTTTTTACTGACCTTGCCATCTTTAAAAAAATTGACCCATTTTGTGCTGGTGTCAAGATTTCATTCTTTCGGAACTCGTGGTTGTGCCCCGTGTCCTGTATGGAACAGTATTTGAGTCAGCGGCGGCAAGGTGCTTTGGCTAGAGGTCATGGTGCAAATGCTCCTTTATTTGTGGATGCCATGGGCTGTCCATTTAGTAGGGAACTTTTTTCTATCGTACTTGAAGCTCCTACTGGCACGCATGGGCTATGATGAGCAAAACGTTTCTCGTCATTCGTTTCGTATTTGAGCAGCCACAACTGCACCTGCAGTTGGTATGGAGAACCATCTAATTAGGACTTTAGAACGATGGTCTTCGTCATGTTATACGCGCTACATCAGAGATCACCCTAACCGACTCCTTTCTGCTCAGGAACAGTTGTGTACATACATTTAGTATCATGTGCTTTGGACACCAGTCCTTCTAAATGGATTTTCACATTACAAACTGGCATCCTTTTGGAGGCTCTCATTTGATATTTTTAATATCAAATTCAATTTGGCATTTTTTCCCCAATCGGATACTCATAAGCTATACTAATAATGTAAAGGTCATGCCCATTCAATATATTTCTTTTACAGTTTTAAATAGGAAAAATATAAGAATATTTTCTTCATGCTCGGATCAGCCTAGCTCTATTCCACGAATCTGGGATCAACCCAGAATACACTCTTATGCGGGGATCATAGATTTAGTTAAGATGGAATCAGCCCAGAATACATTAGCATGCTGAGATCAGCCTAGCACATAGTCTACTTAAGCTGGGATCAGCCCAGAATACACATGAATGCTAGGATCAGCCTAGCATAGATTTTACTTGAGTTGGGATCAGCCTAGCACAGACCATGGAAGCTGGGATTAGCCCAGATTACACTTTAATGCTAGTATTAGCCTAGCACCAATTATCCTTGAGCTGGGATCAGTCCAGAATACACAATAATGCTGGGATCAGCCAAGCATAAATTTGCTTGAAGATGGGATTAGCCCAGAATATACTCGAATGCTGGGATCAGCCTAGCACAGATTTTACTTGAGCTGGGATCAGCCTAGCACCAAATCTACTTGTGCTGGGATCAGCCCAGGGATCAGCCTAGCACTGATTGGGAATCAGTCTTTTACATTGAGCTGGCATCAGCCTAGCACACTGATTGGGGATCAGTCTTTTACATTCAGATTCTAGCCCATGAGTAGCCCCCACAGAGAGAGAGCCAAATATTTTTAAAATATTTACATTAAGGATTGATGTTATTTTAGTTATGAGTTTGATGTTGCAGAATATTGGTAATAATGAATAGTGCATATTTGAGAGAAAGGGAGAAAGTTAGTGAGAGAGAGAGACGAATGCATATACTCATGTATCCTATATTTCTTACAATGCATGTATTAAATCATTTCACTTACAATTCAGTATTGTTTTGTTGTGCATAAAATTTAAAAATGAACTTAATGCCTTTTTTAATTTCAACTTAAAGATGAACTTAATGCTTTTTTAATTTCAACTTAAAAATGAACTTAATTCCTTTTTAATTTCCTCTTTGTTATAAACATAATGAAAGTACTAGCTATTTTGAAAAATAAAAAGTTGTTTTAGAGGAAAGACATGGTTTTATCACATGTTCTCAATGTAGCTTGCATGTTTGTCTTGAAATGACACGCATGTGTATATGGCTTCAAAACAGTATCAAAGTTCCATTGTAAGACACATATTACCAATATAATTCAATCTCAAAACATTTTATTCTTTTTGCTTGACGTAATATTATTCAACATTTTTTTTTATATCATTTAACTCAGTCACAATGAAATAGTGGGACAGTATACGTAAATTAGCTGTATTGACATCAAAAGGACGTTATAATACCATGGTTACACTATTAGAGTACACTTCCGCATACCAATGAAGCTTTTCACCATGTGAAGATATGAAAGACTTGAAAGACGATAGCTGTGCAGAATGATTTTAGTACCCACACATTGTATGACTGACTGAAGGACATTCAAAGTGGGTGTTACGTACACAATGTTTTCGGTACATACCCTATGATGATCAACAAGGCGAGACCTCCACAAACTAATACAGTGCAACACTGAAGTTAGGATCCTGGGTAAACACAACAGAGATGTGAAGGGTAATTTTTATCAACTTAGAGTGGATTTCACAATTGGTTAATTTGGTTCGTTTTCTTTTTTTTCATGTTTATTAATTTTAATTACATAGCTCAATACCTAACTTCCTGATTATGCATTACTCCAAACGGAAGAATAGTCAATTGTTAAATTACGCACGCATAACATAACAATATCAAATTTGTTAATGTTCTCGCGTCTGATACATTATTTTAAAACATTTCAAAGTATGAGGTTATGTAATGATTACGATCAACATCAGAAGGCGCATCAATTCAAGTACATTATTTAGTGGAGTAACTTCTCTTGCCCAGGAACAAACCATGGTAGCTGGTTCAATGCTATAATTCGTTCTCCGACCTTTTCGGTCGTGAATCGGGCACGCTAACAACATAGCCACTGCCTAATTGTGAAAGATGTTTGTCTCTGAGATCTAATGATTAAACTATGATTACATTTTGCTTTATTCAATTTCCAATTTAGAAAGATTAGAAATTAACCTCAGAGAAATCTTTAGTAGCTAGATTTTACAGAGAGAGAGAGAGAGAGAGAGAGAGAACCAACAAATGAGCTGCATTAATTCAATTTTAATATTTTTTTCTGTTAAACATGTTTTTTAGAGCTAGATAGTTCAGCAAGTGTCCCCTTTTCTTTTCTAAATAAGATAGCAAACTCATTTCGTCAACCACATCAAGAATAATGAAAGCTAGACTCATAAACAGTACTCGCAACTGAAAAAAATTATGGACACTTATATTATCAATGTACTATTATCAATGTACTTCACAAATGTTATTTAATTATCTTGAAGCCACAAACATGCATTAAAATATTGAGAAGCCGACTTCTGAAATCGAGAACACCTACTTTTATCCGTTTAATTGTTTGCCAAGCAGCATTTAAGTATTGCTTTCCTGTTCATCACCGCATAAAGAACATATCATAAACACCAGGTGTGGGTGTAACATTTTCGGTTAATCGATCATGGTGGTTAATCATTAGTGGCTAATACGTTTTATTTCCAAACACGCCTGTCAATAAAATCTCACAAGTTCTGTTATTAACAATTAAAAGCTTATTCACCTAAAGACAGCGACCTGCATCAAAACAATCTTTAGACTCAGCCAGCTACAAAGAGCCTGAGGCAGGTAAGGACATGATCGTCGGCTAATCCCGGATAAGTACAAAATATTACGATTAAAATATAATTGATAAGTTTGAATATCAATATTTATTCCTTATTTCTCAAAACTGGCGTCAATTAGCAAATAGACACATTATCAAGCGTGTGCGAGAAAATGCGAGTGAACCTTGACATTGACTGAAATATATATCGTGTCATTACAAACGGAACACTATCTCCAACTCAATCTTTAGGACTTGCCGGTGGGCAAGTACCATGAAAACTTGATCCTGTCATAGGTAAACACGCCGAGAGACTGTTCATGGAAGTAGATTAAGTAGAAATATAGATATACAACTGGGAGATCGTCCTATTTGTAGGTGATGAAGCAAGTATTTGTAGAAGTGGTGGAGATAGTAGTAGCAGAAATGGTAGTAGTAGTAGTAATAGTAGTAGTAGACAAAGCGGCAGAAGATGCAAAAGTAGGGTGTTGCAAATTGATTTTCAGGTTGAAATTAATATTTTATTTTAAAAAAATCAAAAACAGAGAGATCTTAAAATGTTCTTCCAGAATTGAAAAGTTTGTAGATTGAAAAAAAAATTGATATATAGCATTTGTTTTTAATAGACTTTACTGCATATTCTTCAATAACAATTTAATATGGTGAAGCCAAAAGGATTCCGCTCCCTTTAATATTTTAAGGCTGAAAATGTGTCCAGAGTTGGCAATTTCCTCAAAATCCAGAGTTGGCTATTTTCATCAACGTTTGTGAAGATGTTACACCTTCTCCTTGCAGAGTTGCTGCAAATTTTCACATAAAGCGGAGGAGAGAAGAAATGGCGACAGATGAGAATTAGGAAAAGGAGAAAAATAATCGAAACTAAGTTGTGGGTAAAGGGTGGTTATTTATATGTAAATATTATCGACATAGATTTAACAGTTCATTTTTTCTGTGTTCAAGTAGTGGGTAAGGGGTGGTTATTTTTGTGTATATATATACATATAACAAATGATTCTTTAGTCTTCTAATAGTGGGTAAGGGGTGGCTATTTTTGTATACATATATATTGACATAGTCATAAAAATTGATTACTAAGTCTTCAAGTAGCGAATAAGGTGTGCTTATTTTTGTGTACATATATGCATAGTCATAACAATTGATTACTAAGTCTTCAAGTAGCGAATAAGGTGTGCTTATTTTTGTGTATATATATGCATTTTCATAACAATTGATTACTAAGTCTACACATAGCGAATAATGTGTGCTTATTTTAGTGAACATATATGCATAGTCATAACAATTGATTACTAAGTCTCCAAGCAGCGAATAAGGTGTGCTTATTTTTGTGTACATATATGCATAGTCATAATAATTGATTACTAAGTCTTGAAGTAGCGAATGAGGTGTGCTTATTTTTGTGTACATATATGCATAGTCATAACAATTGATTAAAAAGTCTTCAAGTAGCGAATAAGGTGTGCTTATTTTTGTTTACATATGTATCGAAGTAGTCATAAAAATTGATTACTATGTCTTCAAGTAGCTAGACAGGTGCGCTTATTTTTGTGTATATATATGCATATTCATAACAACTGATTACTAAGTCTTCAAGTAGCGAATAAGGTGTGCTTATTTTGCTGTAAATATATGCATAGTCATAACAATTGATTAATGAGTCTTCAAGGAGCGAATAAGGTGTACTTATTTTTCTGTACATATATGCATAGTCATAACAACTGATTACTAAGTCTTCATGTAGCGAATAAGGTATGCTTACGTTTGTGTACATATATACAAAATCATAACAATTGATTACTAAGTCTTCAAGTAACGAATAATGTGTCCTTATTTTTGTGTACATAAATGCATAGTGATAACAATTGGTTACGAAGTCTTCAAGTAGCGAAGAAGGTGTGCTTATTTTTGTGTACATATATTCATAGTCATAACAATTGATTACTATGTCTTCAACTAGCGAATAACGTGTGCTCATTTTTGTGTCCATATGTATTGGCGTAGTCATAAAAATTGATTACTAAGTCCTCAAGTAGTGAATAATATGTGCTTATTTTTGTGTACATATATGCATAGTTACAGCAATTGATTACTAAGTCTTGAAGTAGCGAATCAGGTGTGCTTATTTTCTTGTACATATGTATTGAAGTAGTCATAAAAATTAATTACTAAGTCTTCAAGTAGCGAATAAGGTGTGCTTATTTTTGTGTACATATCTGGATATTCATAACAATTGATTACTGACTCTTCAAGTCTTCAAGTAGCGAATAATGTGTGCTTATTTTAGTGTACATATGTAATGACGTAGTCATAAAAATTGATTACTAAGTCTTCAAGTAGCGAATAAGGTGTGCTTATTTTTGTGTACATATACGCATAGTCATAACAATTGATTGCTAAGTCTTGAAGTAGCGAATAAGGTGTGCTTACTTTTGTGTACATATATACATATTCATAACAATTGATGACTAGGTCTTCAAGTAGCGAATAATGTGTCCTTATTTTTGTGTACATATACGCATAGTGATAATAAATGGTTACCAAGTCTTCAAGTAGCGAAGAAGGTGTGCTAATTGTTGTGTACGTTTATGCATACTCATAACAATTGATTACTAAGTCTTCATGTAACGAGTAAGGTGTGCTTATTTTTGTGTACATATGTATTGATGTAGTCACAAAAATTGATTACTAAGTGTTCAATTAGCAAATAAGATGTGCTTATTTTTGTGCATATATATGCATAGTCATAACAATTGATTACTAAGTCTTCAAGTAGAGAATAAGGTGTGCTTACTTTTGTGTACATATTTATTGACGTAGTCATAAAAATTGATTACTAAGTCTTCAAGTAGCGAGTAAGGTGTGCTTATTTTTGTGTACATATGTATTGACGTGGTCATAAAATTTGATTTCGAAGTCTTCAAGGAGCGAATAAGGTGTGGGTTTTTTTTTTGTATATATATATATATATATATATATATATATATATATATATATATATATATATATATAACAACTGATTACTAACTCTTCAAGTAGCGAATAATGTGTCCTTATTTTTGTGTACATATATGCATAGTCATAACAATTGATTACTAAGTCTTCAAGTAGCGAATAAGGTGTGCTTATTATTGTGTACATATGTATTGACGTAGTCATAAAAATTGATTACTAAGTGTTCAAGTAGCGAATAAGGTGTGCTTATTTTTGTGTAGATATATGCATAGTCATAACAATTGATTACAAAGTCTTCAAGTAGTGAATGAGGTGTCCTTTTTTTGTGTACATATGTATTGACGTAGTCACAAAAATTGATTATTTAGTCTTCAAGTAGTGGGTAAGAGGTGGTTATTTTTGTGTAGATATAAACATAGTTTTATTAGCTGATTTTGTTCAGTATTGAAGTAGATTGTAAGGGGTGGTTATATATATATATATATATATATATATATATATATATATATATATATATATATATTCGTATCAATTGATTATTTAGTCTTCAAGTAGTGGGTAATGGGGGTTATTTTTGTGTAGATTTGAACATAGTTTTTATGGTTGATTTTGTTCAGTATTGAAGTAGATTGTAAGGGGTGGTTATATATATATATATATATATATATATATATATATATATATATATATATATATATATATATATATATATATATATATACATACATACATAGTCATAACAAATGAATGACAACGAACAGTGCAAAACTAGTATCTAACTAGCCTGAGACATTTCGACTCTTAATGAGTCTTTTTCAAAGGCATATACAAGACAGAGACACGACAAACAAATAAAACAGGAAAACCGTAGTGTTTGCAACATTTTACATGGCTATTTCAACAGGAGTTAAATCTTTAAATTTATTAGGTTTCAAGTAGTTTATACCAACTTGTTGCGGATACTGGAAAATATTTGTATTGACCTAGAAATCGATGAGCCATAACGACATCTGTTATTTTATGTGCATTTATCTAAGCGCAAATTATATCCCGAATATTTCATTGTTATAGTAGTAATTGTAGGCTATTAAGCAAATTTTGAGAATTATTTAAACGAAAATGTGTTGGCTGCAAAAGGTA
>JAECUM010043022.1:0-30547 GCA_016617855.1 Megalonaias nervosa
GAGACCACTTCCTGCTATCAGACTAGCGGTTATATTTTTTTCCTTTTCCGACATTGGTACGTCAGCCAACTCCGCTAGTTTTTGATTAGCGGCTTGATTTATTATTTTACTTACACTTGCTGGCATCACTTCAGTGCTAGCCAATTTCACAGGTTGAGGTCGGGTCGCTTGTGGTCTGCGTATTAATCGTGATAGTCTATCTTTGATTGCTGAAAACGCTTTACTAGCAATATTACCAACAGCGCTTATACCTTTTTCACGAACAACATCAATAGCTTTCATTCCTAGCTGCTTTGCAATCGGTATTGCTTTTGGGGCTATTCTTCTAAACAGAACCTGAACAACATCACCTAATCCATCTCCGTAGGTCGTTTTGTATACTGGTAATCGAGAGTTTATTACCCTGACCATGGTAGGTCCACCTTGAGTACCATACACGATCATTTTGTTATTAAATGACTTTATCACTAATTGTATCTAATCACTAAGGTAGTCATCGGCGTTTTCATTAATGAGAGACCGATATACATTAATATCCATGATACCGCCTGTAAATAATCGTTTGCAAATATCAGCTGCTTCATTAATGATTTCTGATGAATTATTACCAGCTCGTTTTCCTCCAATGAGAATTTCTAGTCGATCGACATCAGCAAGAACGTTATTGGGACAGGTAATAAGACCACTTCCTAAACCACTTCCAGTTGCGCCAGGATCTTGATATTCTTCTTTCTCACCAGTTTCTTCTTTTGGTTTCGGTGAGACTTTTGGTGATCTTAGAAAATCACGAAATGATTCTTTCCACGTTTTTTTTTTCTTGTCTTTGTTGTCGTTGTAGCTCTTGTTGTTGTAGTAGTGGTTGTAGTCGTGGTAGTGGTTGTTGTAGTGATGGTAATTTAAGCTGCGGTGATAATTCAAATTGTGGTGGTTGTGATAATTGTTTACTTTGTTCAGTCTCTTCTATATATTTATGTATATCCTCATCAAATCTGTTAAAACTCATAGTATCTTCATTAGATCTGATTTCTGGAGTATCAGTAGAGACGCAATATCTATCCCTGATCCAATTGTCAGATTTCAGAGATTTAACGTGTTCTGGTTTTACATATTTTTTTCTTTCATAATATCCAAACGCGGCAATATCAAATAATTGGTTTGGGTCCCTGATAGCAGCAATACCTTCAGGCGTAAATTTATCTATTATCTTAGTTCTGGTTCTTGATGGTTGAGGAGGTTGAACGGGTGGTGGTTGAGGAAGTTGAACGGGTGGTGGTTGAGGAAGTTGAACGGGTGGTGGTTGAGCTGCTTGAATACGATCAGCAATATCAACAGGCAATGTTGCAAGAGCTCTTTGTGTTGCCTCAGTTGCTGTAACAATTTTCTTTGTTGGTTCGACAATCGGTTTAAATAATTTTTCTGTACCTTCTGTAAATTCCACCTGAGACTCCTGACGCGATTGTAATTGTTGCTTAACAGAATCACGAACAGGTAGATATTTTTTAATTGCCTTTAGTCTCTCTCGAGCTAATTTAGCTGAGTGTGGTTCTCCAATACTCATTATTGATAATATTTATACTTGCTGTTTAATTTATAGCAGCAGGAAGGGTGAACGACATACGCGTAGTGACCAGCACGTGAAAAAATCAGAAGAAATCTGGTCAATTAGAGAAGTTTTTACTGTTAAGACAAAAACTTTTTTTTAGCCTTCGTAGGAACCCTTAAATTTCAAAAATAAGGTCTCTACAAAGTTGTAGGGTTCACCCTTCCTGCTGCTCAAAGCTTGTTGCTTTTCACTCTTTTCTGTTACTTATTTTGAGAGAATAGACTCGTAACAGTGTCTTCAAATTTACACAATATATTCATTTCATATAGGTAAAAATCGTCAATTTTAAAAATGCTGCAAGAGATATTGCTGTTCTAAAAATTTCGCATGTGATGTTTTGAATTGCGTGTCTGCAATCTAAATTGACGATTTTGTTAAGTTCCCAAAAAGTAGCGCAGCATATGCGATCAGACTGGTTAACAATGTACTATCTCAGATGAGTTTAGATCGTCGTCAGAGAGAGAGAGAGAGAGAGAGAGAGAGAGAGGTTTAACATGTTGGGTGATTAGGGAGATAACGGAAAATGAACATTAGGCCGCCATTTTTGTGAGATTCTAGCGACAAGAGGGAAATCCTTTAATCCTGTAAACCTATGGACATTTCTAACATAAGATTTCCGTCAATTAGACCCACGTATGTAAAGCCTAACTAGTACGGTTAGAGGGTAGACAAACTCCAACTGATTACATTTCCTGCCAAAACGAATCAACACATTACACGGTTATACGTCCAGCCAGCCAGACTCACACACATGATCAAGTTACGACGAACTATTTATTCCAGCGAGTCAACTACAACGTATCACGTTTCCCGCCAAAATAGACATAACACGTCGTTATCATTTCTAACCAGACAAACTCAGTGCGTGAAAAACATTTGAACAAAGTTTTAGACAATACATCATTTCCGATGCATTTCAACATGGCAGCCTATTGTTAATTTACCATTAGCCTATAATCATTTTACTTGAACAAAGACCGTTCAATTGACCCTGTATTGCTCTACTATATTATTATTGAAAGTTGATGTTAAAAATATTCAGTCATCTACTAACCAGTAATCAGTTATTCCAATATTTCCTGTTACAGACTATAGAGGTCCAAAAAGCCAAACATTATAGCCTCAGTGTTAAACTTAACACTACATTTCCTTGTCCCTATAAATACTGATAATGAAATGAAATTCCTATTGTCAATTCATATCATCCCCAGACAGTACATAATGTAAAACCTATGGACTAAAGCATTGGCCAAGATCTTTAGCAATATAGGACGTCGAGTCAGGTTTCCCCACAAACAATTCAGCATGACTTTAAAAAACAGTCGTCCTCCTTAGTTTTGTCATTCTGGATTCTATTTAAGCCATTTACATTTCGTTAGTAATCTTTAAAAAATTTTGGAGCATCAAAACTGCTCCAACGGCTTTCAGATTGTTGTTAAAATGATAAATTCAGCGAGCCGTAAAAAAAACTACCCCGCCCAACCACCCCCCCCCCCCCCAACCAAACAATAGAAAGTGGGTCAAAATACTCCATATATGTCAACTTGTACCGGTTTGATGTGGTTATTAGTACTACCTGGCCTAGAACCATATAACTTGCGAAGGAAGTACACGATTTACAACAACGGGTGTTTTTGTGAATGGATTCTAAAAAGCAAGTCAGTACCCTGTCCTTAAATGATCGAGTGTGTGAGTGAGTATTTCAGAAGAAATCTTAATCACTGTCTACAGAGGGCCATGGTTGTGTGTATATATGCATTTTTACATTTTATCTACTTTCTCTCCCCTTATGAAGCCAAATGCATTATAAAGGTATTAGAAACTGGTAATTTTATCTCTAAACGGATGGGTTGAGGTTTTACTTTGTTTACCAGGGGATAGCAGGAACTTAGAGGGGGATAGGGAAGTTAATTTTGTTTGAAGGAATTTTAATTCTATTTGTTAACTACCTCTTTTACATCCTATCCTGTATGTTCAGTAAATTAATGGATTTTGAGAGAACTGGGTACTGGATAGTAGATCGCTTTGTGCTGTTATCGTGGATGTTGGATAGCAATAACATTTTAACATTACATTTCCTATCCTGACCACATAGTGTCCCATCGTGTTAAGCCTATGGATGCCTTTAGCACTATGTTTTCTCTTGTCGCCATGTAAGACCCATTGTGTTAAACGCATGAACATTTTTAATATTAAATTTCAAGTTAGGGGCAAGACAGACCAGAAATGTTAATCCTATGGACATTTTTAACATTACCCGTTAGACCCCAGTGACAGACCCATAATGGCAATTCTAGGGGCATTTCTATCATTTCATTTACCAATAGATGTTACAATGTCGCCACTAAAGTACAGTCATGGACATTATTAAACACAGGATGCTCATTTTGACGCTACAGACCCGCAAAGATGACAACCTAATGTTACTTCCAACAGGTACTCCAAGTGACCCAC
Source organism: Megalonaias nervosa (assembly GCA_016617855.1). Taxonomy (NCBI): domain Eukaryota; kingdom Metazoa; phylum Mollusca; class Bivalvia; order Unionida; family Unionidae; genus Megalonaias; species Megalonaias nervosa. Next base: position 4,058 of record JAECUM010043022.1, read on the forward strand.
TGTACTACTAATATCAACAGGCCCAAGCTGAACCAGTCAAGGTGGTAATTGTGGCGTGTTGTGTACTAGCAAAATGTTCTGACCCGTTTTCAAACTATAAGTTGTAATAAAACTGAATTTACTTCTAGACAGAAAGCACTGCCCAATCCGAAACCTTTTTTCCTAAAGAACAATTGAAGCTTTGAAGCTGACTATCAACTGCTGCAACCATTTGCCAAAAGGTGCCGTAGTAGAAACCACATATGAAAATTCCGATTTGATTTCTATCTTGTGAAGTAAAAGAATAGTAAGTTTAGGCCTGTTATCAGTTTGATATATCTGAACATGCGTGTGAAATATGCTCGTTTTATGCAAGAAACCACAGATGTTATTCCTAAATCTATGTAGCGTTGTGTTTTCTTCACCTCTCGAGATCTTAATTTAGTAGTGTAATATGACACTTGCACCTCAAGGGGGAATCCAATATTAAAAAGAGTGATAGATTATTTCCACACGACAAATAAGTCGCCATGTTAAACTGCATAGGGACAAATTATTTGGCTACATTGTCAGGCAGAATTTGTGGCGCGTGCAAAATTTGGTTCTGTAGTATTGCTACCATGTTGTCAACCCCACAATGATCTGAACTGAGCTTAAATTACATTTCAATAGATGAGTGGTGTCTGTTTATCAACAGTGATGTTCAATTTTCCAATTAACAGGCAGTAAATTACGCTTCAAAAATACTGAATGTCAGATGAGATTTTTTATTCAACCATTACAAATTTTGTTTTGACCTAGAGTGAATACAGACCCAGAGAGAGAGAGAGAGAGAGAGAGAGAGAGAGAAATATTAGTTTACCCATGCTCAAACAATATTAAAAATTAGGACACTGGTTTTTTATAGACTATAGAACTGATTCTTTTTGTTGTTTTGAGAACAACTGAAGTTCTTTACATTTTTTAAACTAACGATATTGGCCTTTATGATGTTATGTTTTGTGTCAGAGCTGTGAGGATTTTTTATTTTTTTATATCTTTTTTTTTGGGGGGGAGGGGCAGTAAAACTAATTTCAGTGAATTATTTGTGATATATGAAACTCAAGTTTTGTCTTCACCAAGTCAAAGACTGATTGCAACACTTATCGGTTCGAGTTTTCAAAACAGCAAAACTCAATATCGTTTTTTACTTTAGGTAGATATCGGCAAATTTTAAGTACTGTAAGTCATTATGACATACACAAACACAGACATTAGGGCTCCATATAGAGAGATGGGTATCTTGGATAAATCATACTGGAATCAAAGAGAGAGATAACTTGGATAAATCTTACTGGAATCAAAGAGAGAGGTAACTTGGACAAATCAAACTGGAATCAACGTATTCCATATAAATAGGGAGGTAACTTTGATCAATCACATTGGAATTAACAACCCCTTATAAAAAGATATATAATTTGGATAAATCACACTGGAATCAGCAATGATCACGAAAAGTACTCCACCTTTCCAATGAGAAAGCAGAAGCTAAGCGAAGACGACGCTTTTTGTCGCCAAATTCGATCAGACTAATGTTAGCACAACTCCATGCCTGTGATTTTAAAGATGAAATGATCGATCCATATTCAAAATGCATATACTTCCATGAGAGAGTGAGAGAAAATATCCACGAAGAAAGAAAGTCGTTCGGCAGCCTCTGAAGATTATTTTCACATCGGAGAGACCCAAAAAGTGACTTCCATAACATGTTGAAATTTAAAGAGTTCATGTCTCAAGTTCCATTACAGAACGTAAATGGCTTCATTACAAATTTATGGAAACCGATATTCTGAAGATGAATTTTGTTTGAAACTATCATCACTCACAACAATTTAAAGTACCCTGTCTGGATCCAGTATAGTACACATGCAGAATTAAAGTACATCAAGATCATCGACAAAATTCAACACGTTCAACAATTAAAACGAAGAGTTTGGCATTACCGATGGAAATGCTAATATTCAAATGACGTACGTCTCAGCTCCAAAGGGCAGCGAACAAAGCAAAGCTTTATTGGTGGATGAACTTCGCAGTACCTAGCAAAACATCGTCCTGATTAACAGCTTTAAGATCAGATGTGTTTCGTTCGTACCTGGCGGTGGATAGTCCAATAAATCAACCCCACAAATCTGTGTTGACAATGATGGACGATATGTGATTCTGATGTAACCTGGTCATTCAAATGTGCAATTCTGCTGCATGCAAATCTTTCCGGAACAAACCTGCGTACACATTAGACACATAACAGTAATTGGTAGCAGCCATATCTAGCGCGAAATTCAAAATGGCCACAGAACAGATGGTTGTGCCATTCCACGTGGAATTACGAGTCATCAAACATAGAATTTGTTCCGGAAATATAATGTACATGTCACCAAAAGAACCCTTCAGCCGACGGTAGCTCCACAGCCGCGAGAAATACCGGTAAGTGTATAAAATGTACACCGATGTGTGCAGCCAATATTGACTGCAGATTTTTTCAGCTTTTACTGACTAGGTGATATCAACCCCTAAACCGAAAATCAGTATCATCATGGGTGAGGGTTGATTTATTGGCCTAGGCGGTGGCTAGAACGAAGGCAGAAAAGACCGATACAACCGAATGGGAACGACTATGGAGACATTGAAGATAATCGGACAGTGCCAAAACAACAAAGAGTAGCAGAAATGCTATTGAGGCAAGCAAGTATTTACACGGAGACCGTGTGTGGAGCTGCAAAACCTAATAAGGCTTTTTGGCATCTCGTTATATTTTGAAAGCATACCCATGAGTCGTTAATGGGGATCACCTGTTTCGAGGACCGGATTTCGCAGACGGAAAATAAGTAAACATGTGTTATCGTCAAGATCATTTCGATGCCATTACTTCCAGCACAAGATATCTCTGAAACGGTTACTATTGTGAGAAATGTGACCATGAATTTACCAATCGGGAACACGGTATTCATTGTAGAAAGAGATGTCGCAAATGTTTAGCCTCCTAGCCTTGCTGTTCAACTCTTTTACCGTGAAACTTTTGTCTTGTGGATTTTAATTCCCAACGGCCACACTTAGCACGAAGAAGAGAGCCGTCATTACCGGCACTGTCATCAATATGCTACAGCCATGGCTCCCAATTTCTGAGGATACGACGGACAGTTTCTTTGGAAACATTATTTTAGCAAGGAACATAGTTTTCCTAAATCGCCATGAACGAAGCCAAAGTCATTTACATGAAAGTGGAGCACGTACAATTTCAAGATTCCATATGTTAATTAGTCATGACATTTGCGTTTTGAATGACAGAAATGGATAAAGATTATTTTCCGCACCGTTTTTAATGCTGAAGCTAATCAACACATTGTGCTCCCGTATTTGCCAGAAGTTCACTACTACGATACCGACAGTATGCGCACAGAAAAACGTGAAGCATGCTGGCGCCTGCTACCAACTCCACTCTTCAGAGCCTTTTGATTTTCAAGGAGTGTTGAAATATTGTTGATCTGATGTAGACATTTTACTACGTTGTTGCGGAAAAGTTGCAACGATTATTCTGGATCAGGAGGTATAGATCCATTAAAGGAAGCTTCTGCCATTGCAAAAGCGTTTGATTACCAAGAGAAGTTTGTGCACGACAACATAGTAACCATCATTCCACCTCAGTCAGTTCAAGCTGTCAAGCGTCGACATTCCGCCAAAGCTTTGCGCTGGTTACATTACTTGTCTGAGACTCAAATTAGCAAATACGCAAGAAATGGTGGTGGAGAACTGGATCTTATTATGTAGATTAGGTTTGATTAAATATTAAGTTTTGCAACTGACAAGCTTCTACCATTTTGTTTTACCTCACCATTGCCATGAAAAACTGATGTTTCCTTTATGTCGTGAAACATCTAATCAAGACCAGCCTTATTCCCACAATGATCACGAATTAGTTTTGACAGAAATGTGGTTGAGTGCCGAATTGTTTCATGTTCTCGATCGTGAATACCAACTGTTAAAAGTGTACGAAGTTAAACACTTTCCTACCAGAGAACAATACCAAGAAGACGACGATGACTCTAGTGAATATATTTATTTTCAGACTGCGTCATCGAATTTCTGAAACGAAGCAAGAACCTAACTTCTACCCGTTTTGGTGTCTGATTAAGAAGGTATATATATATGAATTCAAAGAATAGTGTCAATCCCTAAGATGATATCACTTTGGAACACGAAGAAAAGATCAAACGAAGGTGATTGTTTTCATGTCATACAGAATTGTTTGTGAGGAAAACTAGATCAACGTCGATATTTTCAACGATCGAATATTCGGTAGATTCAGATGGGTGCTTTCCAATCAATTACTATAAAGGGAAAGTCATAAAATTCGTGGAAATCGTACGTGAAGATTTGATTCTGACTAAGTACGAAGAAGTGTTAGAATTTGTACTACCCTACGAGTTTGAAAATATTATCACTGCGGAGTTACAGCAAATGCCCGTTTAAAACTGTACACCGTTTAAAACTGTACACCGTTTAAAACTGTACACCGTTTTGGAACCTTTAGGAGGAGACCGTAATCTTACTATGACACGAATATTTATATGTATATCGATATATATATATTTATGTATATCGATATATATATATTTATGTATATCGATATATATATATTTATGTATATCGATCAACCAAGCATTAAAGACGAACATTTAGAAGCATGGACCAACGAACCTTCTGAAGAGAGTACCAAGAGTGCCAGCAGTGGACCTAAATACTTACGACTACCAGTACAGAGACAAGCAAGGACAACTTCATTCCAAATGTGAAGTGAAAGGACTGACCCTTAAATATCACTCCAATTAAGTGGCGAACTTTGACGAGGCGAGAAGCGAAGAACTTTCAAGAAAAGCTTTTAACTTCCTAGAAGACGCGTTTTCCTTCCAGTGGTCTTGTCGAATAGCCCGAATTTTGTTTTAAAAAACAAATATAACCAAAAAATGAATATCCCAAGCTATCCCAGAAACTCCTTGTTACACGCAAGGGTCTCTTTACCGAGTGAACCAAACACCTGCATGAGTCTAGCTTTGAAGTCCATTGTTTCTCTATTTTCGAGGACCTCAAAACAACAGTCGTAATCAACTGAAAGTTCATAAGAGTGCAAAAACTACAGTAATTTTCCTCTAATGACACACATCAGGAAATCCGATTTCACACTTGCGTGGTTTTTCTTCGCATATGCATGAGTTCTCAGTAAGTCTTTCTGAGACGAATGTTAGTTACTAAACACGCATACCTAAAAATATCCAGAAAATTCCGTCTGTTAATAGATTAGAGTGTCCATTTTATGAACTAATATATGCTGTAATAAAGTCTCGTGGATACTGAGCATTTTGTCGTCTGTTCCTAGAAATTGGCTCTGGCTGAGAAATATCTTCCCAACATTACCCCACCCCCACCCCGGTCAAGTTAATGATCACTCAGATTAAAACGGATACGTAAATACAAAGATCTTGCTCCAATATATATATTAAGTGTTGCAATTTCAGAAGCTATTTTTGTCTATTCTGACAAAATGTATTTTCCGTAGTTTAACAGCTGCCAAAGTTAGTGTACCTTTGACTGATTCACCTTTGTGTCTGTCGCACATGGAATCAGTCATTTTGATCGACTGTGCAATTCGGAAAGGGAGTTGTTTCCCTTTTGCCACATAAAAAGAAATTTCAGTGAGAGTGGCAGAAAGGTATGCCAACATTATCCCCAATGTGCTTATAGCAAATGCACACAACGTCACCTTACACCTATTAAAAAAATAATTAATTGTGGAGTGCAACCTTAGATATTTTTGTGCCCGGAAGTTTGCATCACTTGTAATTTAAATTAATGTCAACTCCTGACACAAGTTTAGTGTTACACTTACAACGAATTGACGAGAGTAAGCAGATGTGCTCAGTTAATAAGAAAAGAAACTATGTTGTATGTATATGAGGGGTTTCGAACACATACAGTAATAGTATTGTGTTTAGATATTGTGCAACCTGTTTGTAAGCTATCATTGACTTGTCTTAACCAAATCATTTGAGGGTTTCTTTTATCGATAATAGGACCTTAAATCTTACATAATTTCATTATTTTATTTTGTTCCAGATTTAAATAGAATAAGAAATCTTGCTGCGTACTTGTTAACGTACGCTTTAGATAAAGGAATGTGAAGATATGTGGTTGAAAGTAGTTGCAATGCTGGAAAGTTTGTATTCATTATTTGTCATCTTGCCAATACCGCGCAATCCATACATGAAATCATACAGTTTTGGCAGATTTTGTTATACACACCCTCGTCACACTTCGTCACAAAGACTTAGAAAATTACCCCCCTACATGACGTCACAAAGCTTTGCCCTCCACCCCAAAAATATTCAAAACTATAATTGGTTTGAAATCAATCCGTATAGATTAACACGCAACAAAATAACGATACGTTCTGAATTATTTAATAAGTATCTTGAGCAACCATGTTTTAGTCGTCTGGAAATCTATACTAAAGAGAAACATTACGGAAAGATAAAAGACTTAAAATCCAAGCAATCAAGTTGCAGACATCTCATCTCATGAATTTATTTCTTAATGTTTTCTTCCCCCCATGATGATACTGCAATGCTATGTTGTTTACATTTTCTCCGGTAGATGCTGCTGGTGTAGTTTTGTGACGTCACATTTTTCAACCCCCACCCCCCACCATCAATGTTACACATCGTCACACAAGCCAGGTCCTCTCCACCCTCGGTGTGTGACGTCATATAAGGATGGACCCTAATATCACCATACGTTTGATATAATTTGATAATTTTAGTTTCAGATCTAAACATAACAAGAATACCATTGACGTCTGCTATAACTTGTAAATAAAGTGTGCCGAGCGAATAAATGCGAGGAATGTAAAGTACCGTCCTACAGCGTACGTTTACTATAACTTGTAGTACAGTATACTCTAAAACAATGAAAACGCGGAATATGAAATACCGTCCTACAATGTACATGTTTACTGTAACTTGTTAGTACAGTATACTCTAAAACAATGAAAGCGAGGAATATGAAATACCGTCCTACAGTGTACAGGTTTACTGCAACTTTTAAGTATGGTATACTCTAAGACGAGGAATGCGAGGAATGTAAAGTACCGTCCTAAAGTGTACATGTTTACTATAACGTAATTTCATGGTGTTTGTTTTTGTAATCTTCTCGTTGTATGTTTTTATGTGTTACCTAACATAGTAAATAGCTTAGAACTTCTAATTATTAGTCGCTGTGTTAAGTAGTAATAATAATAATAATAATAATCATAATCATAATAATAATAATAATTATTATTATTATTATTATTATTATTATTATTATTATTATTACATATCTAATATAACTTGTCAGTATACTTTATGCCAAAAGCTTAGGAATGCGAGGAAGTACCAAATAAACAGTAGATAGTATATATATTGATGGTAAATTTGCATTGATTATTTGTAACACTATATTTATTGAAAGCTAACGCTATCAACCATACAATTAAATCGTCAATCAATGGATTATAATTACTCCATAGCTAAAAGAATCATATTCATACAACAGATACGACATCATTAAAAGGTAGTTACAAAATGTGTGTGTGTGTGTGTGTGTGTGTGTGTGTGTGTGACCTCTATCGTATATGTTTTAATTATCTAATCTTTCTTATCATAGTTATATGTACTAACTAATGATGCTATTGGTTATATCAAATCTATTAAAAAAAAAAAATTATAAAATGCAAAGTGGGTAACACTTATACTTTATAGTTTCATAATTTCATTAGTTAATTCTTTAAAATTTGTATTTAGTTTTGAAGAAAGAAAATGCCGTTCTAGATTCGAGCTGTTCACTTTTGTACTGACTGACTCTGTCTGGGTCTAATTAAAAAGACATGGATGGTTTCTGTTGTGCTGAAGACGTGTTCTCAAATAGACCGAAATGTCATCCAATTACTACATAAAATGGTTGGATAATAATGTTTTATATCTCACCTCCTGAAGTGATTGCATTCATCTGAATAAAATTGTTGTAGGACATGGGGGCATCTGTTGTGCTCAGTTCTTCACATAGACTAGGTACTCGTAATTTCGAACAGAAAAAGTTAAGAATTTGGATAATAAATTGTGGTAACGAGTTTGGCCAGAAGAAAACAGAGTATGGGGGGGGGGTGTTTTTTTCCCCCAAACAATTTGGATGAAAGGCGGGTGGATAACATATGATTTACCCACCCCACCTCCCACCCCATCATTGTATAATTATTATTGTAGAGAGTGGTTATGTTTAACAGAATAGGATAGGTAAGAATGTGGCATATCATTATTGCAGTTAATTTGCTGGGTAAGAGGGTTTGGGATCAAGGGTGTTTAATAAATAATTTTCTGGATAAGAGGGTTTGGGATCAAGGGTGTTTAATAAATAATTTTCTGGGTAAGAGGGTTTGGGATCAAGGGTGTTTAATAAATAATTTTCTGGATAAGAGGGTTTGGGATCAAGGGTGTTTAATAAATAATTTTCTGGGTAAGAGGGTTTGGGATCAAGGGTGTTTAATAAATAATTTTCTGGATAAGAGGGTTTGGGATCAAGGGTGTTTAATAAATAATTTTCTGGGTAAGAGGGTTTGGGATCAAGGGTGTTTAATAAATAATTGGTGAATATGAGGATTTGTGGTCTAGCGTTTGGTTGTTGTTTTTTTTTTTACAAATATTAGGCGGCAAGGTGGGTGGATGTCTTAGAGATTTTAAAAGACTGCTAGATAGGAGAACAATGTGATGAATATGAGGGTGGATAGCTGAGGGACTTTTTAAAAATGAAGTTTATGATGTGCTAGAGTTGTCAAAAAAAAATTGGTGGGGGGGGTGAGTGGGATAATGTCTCTTTTTTTTTAATTGAGGATAGGCGATTCGGCAAAACTACTACCGCACCACAACAAATAAAACAACAAACACCCTGAGAATAAAATGAATTACTATTAAAATATAGGTACTAGCAAATTTGTTACTTCTACAACAAAAAATGTACAATCTCTTAAAAATGAATGTGAACCTGTATAAAATAGTTTTAATAATAAGAGTTTGTTGCACGAAGCAGAAACCATTTGTTAAAGTTTATTTTCGTTTAAGTTCTTTAGGCCCTCTATAATACTAATATCACAAAAAAAAATATCTGTAAAGGTTATCTTTCGTCAAACAGCTTTGATACATTTACTGAAAGTTTGGAATTTGAATGTATAACAAACCAGTTACAATTACTGAGTATGTCGCTTTCCCTGATATTGTTCCCTTTGCAATTTGGAAAGTTAAACAACATAACATGCAGTTTGAAATTGAATAACCGACGAAAGCGCAAGTCATATAAAGCAGACCTTTCCGTTTTGTATTTGTTTATTGAAAACGAATCGGTATAAACATACCCGTCTCGCAAAAGTAAACCGACAACCTGTACTGGTTGCCTGGCAAGGTATTAAACACATATGCATATTTTATGTACTGGTTACTAAACACGTATGCAGATTTTATGTACTGGTTGCATGGCAATGTACTAATCACGTATGCAGATTTTATGTACTATTTGCATGGATAGGTACTAAACACGTATGCAGACTTTATGTACTGGTTGCATGGATAGGTACTAAACACGTATTCAGATTTTCTGTACTGGTTGCATGGTTAGGAGCTAAATACGTATGCAGGTTGCATGGCTAGGAACTCAACATGTATGCAGATTTTATGTACTATTTGCATGGCTAGGTACAAAACACGTATGTAGATTTTATGTACTATTTGCATGGCTAGGTACAAAACACGTATGCAGATTTTATGTACTATTTGCATGGCTAGGTACTAAACACGTATGCAGATTTTATGTACTATTTGCATGGCTAGGAACTAAACACGTATGCAGATTTTATGTACTATTTGCATGGCTAGGAACTAAACACGTATGTAGATTTTATGTTGTTGTTGTTGTTGTTGTTGTGGGGCTTAACGCCATTTTTCAGCACACGATAGGTTATACATGGCGGCCAGTATTAATGATGGAGGAAGAAACCGGGAAATCCGCGGAAAGAACCACCGACCCACGAGAAGCTACTGGCAAGCTTTCTCACATATCCACATTCGCCGAATCTTAGACTCGAACCCACGCAGACAGAGGTGAGCTGGCAGTGATCCGTAACGGAGAGCGCTTTAGACCACTCGGCCACTTAGATTTTATGTACTATTTGCATGGCTAGATACTAAACACGTATGCAGATTTTATGTACTATTTCCATGGCTAGGAACTAAACACGTATGCAGATTTTATGTACTATTTGCATGGCTAGGTACTAAAGACGTATGCAGATTTTATGTACTATTTCCATGGCTAGGTACTAAAGATGTATGCAGATTTTATGTACTATTTCCATGGCTAGGTACTAAACACGTATGCAGATTTTATGTACTATTTCCATGGCTAGGAACTAAACAACTGTGCGGATTTTCTGTTTCACATGCGAATTTACTTCATCACATTATATATCTTTCATCAAGTTTTCTTAAACTATATTTTACTAATAATTATTAGTCCAAGCTAAGAATGTGGTATATACTAGGATATATTTCCTCCACACGGAGGTGACCAAATATTTCCAGATAGTTTGGGGAATCGTCATCTTAAAATTAACACGATTTGTTGGGATCCTTTTTCAACATGATGTGCATGAATCACGTCATATTTTGAACATACCAAGTACCGATGTATCGAGTGCCATTGTTCATATTGAATATGTTCTTACAACTTGTTTGAGTACTACAAATATACAAGGACATCTGATGCGTATGTTGTTGTTATATTATCTATATTAGTTAGACAAGAGTACGGATGCGGAGGTCGCGGGTTTGAACCCCAGCCGAGACATACCAAAGACTTATAAAAATTGTACTCACAGCTGCCTCGCAAGGCGCTCAGCATTAAGAGGTTAGTGTCAGGACGGGTCGTTCTGGTGTCAGGATCGTGTGACTGGGTGGGACATCATGTTACATATCTGCGGCACGATGCCCCAGTGCTAGACATCACTATCAACTGCCATACTGCAGACATCGTAGCGATATGACTGAAAAATTGTTAAAGCTGCGTTAAAAATCTAATCACACACACACACACACACACACACACACACACACACACACACTTTTCCGGTTGATCTACATAACATAAAAGTACATTATCAAATTGCTGATGATACGAGATCCAAGAACTCATGCACGCAAGGTATGTGCATATGTAAGTGATACTTTACTATATTGCTGGAACAAAATTAGAAACAGCCAATCAACTGTCGCATTTTCACAGTTTAAATTTCAATTGTAGTGATGGCGGTGGTGATATTTTCAAATCAGATTAGCAAATTTAGATGCATACTTTTGCATAAAGTAATTTCCCTTCAGAATAAACAATTGTAGAATAACTGAAACAAAATGAAACCAACTAGTTAAAATTTAACAAGGTTCAGTTATGAGATATGATTCTGCGGAGCTCGGCCATTGTATGTACTGTGAAGTTTCGTCATCTGTCTGTCTGCATTGACAATGTGGCAATTTCCTCCTTAGGTCTGAAGTTTAAAAAATGTTGTATGAGACATATGAATGGATTTAATCTGTATCACAGGCAAGTGGAATTTTCCTTACTTCTCAAATGTAACATGGGTTTTGGACCAGTAAGTGGCCCCTTTTCTTGCATGATCTTTACTGAATACACACACTCTACTTCCAAGCAATTTGCATAGCAAATTTCACAGACTAACAGTGATTACATGCTTTCGATTTTATACAGAAAGCTCATTAATTTACAGTACTTTTAGACTATTTTTATTTTTTTTATTTAATAGAAGAAATTATTAATGCCTTGAACTTAAAAGTGATAATATGAGCATATAGTTTTAAGAACACGAAGATTTCTAACATGCGGATTATATTTTTCATATCTTTTTTGGATATTTCTAGCAAGAAAATTCTAAACAATATTTTTTTTGTATTTTTTTTTTTTTTTTTGTTTTCTTCTCTTTATTTTCTACTTGAACAGTCGCAAGAATTTGAAATGTAAAAGAAATATACACGTCCCTGTATGTGCCCCAGTAATGAACAAGTTTGAACAATATTGTAACAAAATGTGATTCTTCTAAATTTGCCTCACAGTCAAAACTGCTGTTGCTCTCTCTGATTCGTCTACCTTTCTGTTGCAAATGTTTCTCTGCATTATCCTCAGATTTGCTAAACAAATCTGATTAATTTGTATTATTAATCGACAAACTGAAGGTTCCTCCGCATAAACTTGCTCATTATAATAATATTAAAAAAAAAAAAAAAAAAAAAATCCGAAGACAATACTTTTGAAACTGAAGCTTAAATAGATTCTTGTATGTTTGGTATTTTAGAGGATTTACATTTGTAATGACTCGTTTTGTGTCGTCATAACTGCAGCTGGAAACTAGATCAGCGTGTGCACGGTTCCGAAATTTTTGTTCTTCGGTTTCTGAGATCTTGTTTAAGGTCGATGCTCTCCGAATTCAGCATTTTGTGGCAAATAGTAAACTTGTTTGAAGTTCAAATGCTACAGCCGGAGTTACTGTCTCTAAATTATATATTTATAACTGTGTTGTTAGTAGCTATTAAGAATATCTGGTTCAAAATACAAGCCATCCAGTTTCATTAAAGTAACCAGGTAGGCAGGACCGGCGTTAGGCCGATTGGACCGATTTGGCCCAATCGGACCCCGTGCTCAAAGGTGCTCCGCGCGTTAGTAAGTTTTCAAACTATATCTATAGAGAGAAAGTCATTTTAAAGTGATGGAAGAAAAATTTAAGTTCATTATTATATAAAACTTGTTTAAAAGTTCATTTCCAAATGCTGTGCTCACGGTGGGGGCGCAAAAATGACCCAAATCGGGCCCCGCGTTTGCGAAGGCCATTCCTGGAGGTATACACCAATTTATTTGCCTAAAAACAACGGGGGAAATTTTCTCCTCACGTAGGGGTAGTTTTAACCATGCCTTGAATCTTGACATGACTCGCTGAATCTTTTTTTACTTTATCTGGAATTTTAAAACTTTCAATATAAAATTTAAGCGGCAAATTACTTGCTCTCTCTCTCTCTCTCTCTCTCTCTCTCTCTCTCTCTCTCTCTGACGTCACTTTGTTCGCCATTTTCATCTGAGAACTCATTGTGAAAGATTCTGTCGAAGATATTTGTTGTGAATCTCTACTAATCCTGATATCTTGGCGTTATATGTCGTGAAATTCACATAAACTGCTCGTCGCTACAACCCAACCCCACCCCCCCACCCCCCACCCCCCAATTATCCCCAGCGGCAAAAGCGACCATTTTCACCCAATATGGCATTTCTTAAAGCTACAAACGTGTGCTAACAATTTTGAATAATTTCAAATGTATAGCAATAAATTATTCCGGACGTTTTCTAAGAGGACTATTATTAAATACTGGAGAAGTTCGTGCGATGTTACTGCATTTATTTCTAAGAGTTGTCCATTATGAATATCAAGACGTACACCTGTTACGTGTAGGCTCGTACAATAATAACAAGAGAAAAGAGTGAAGACAACAAGCTTTGTATATTTTAACAAAATAATTTATTTCCCTAGAAAACAATGTAAAAATTGGAAATAGGACTTACGATTTGTGAATATAATCCAAAATTTAATCCTAAGAATGAAAACTACAAGTCCTATCACTCAATAGTTCTATTATAATCCAGGTTTGAATCTCGACGACGTTCCAATATGGAAGGCGATGACGTCAGATGTGGTCCTTGTACAAATAGTAACAATTCCTCAATTGAATCACAGTTTATGTTTCCGAATAATTCCAGAATAAATTTCCACTGAATTTCTTTCTCCCAGAATTTATAAAACAGTACACTCGTTTGGTTTTCTAGAGAATAAATTATTAAATTCCAAAAACAAATGAACTTCAAAAACAATCTGGTTTCAACAATAAAAAACCTATCCAGCCTTCAAGGTTTCCGAAATACAACTGACTGACGAGCGCTCAGAAAGGGTTATTATATCCACCCAAATTATCATCCGTTCTCGCGAGATAGATTGGTCTCTTAACACTCGAACAACGCAATATGAAAAATGTAATTTGTCACGTAGGAAGAACCCCTATCTACTTTCACTCTGAAATAAATTTAAAAATAAAACATTGTTTATTCAGACTGGACGAAATGACCTTGGCAGTAGCCAATCGTTTTCGCGTAGCGCTTACACTACCGAGGACCAAGGTGAACTAAAAATATTGCTCATGTAATACGTTTTACGTCTTAGATAAACAGAATTACTTAAAATGAATTTCGAATCCCGTGAAAATAATCATTACAATAAAATGTGATGAAAGAAAAATAAAATAACAATGAATTTTAAAACTAACACACAAGCAATTTAATTACATACACGTAACACACCAAAGCAATTTCTCTTTGTAACATGTAATTTGTCTTCCCAAGTCCTTTTACTTCAAGTAGCATCTAGTTTGTCATCCCATGTTCTTTTACTTCAAGTAGCATGTAGTGTGTATTCCCAAGTCCTTTTACTTCAAGTAACATTTAGTTTGTCACTCCAGGTCCTTTTACTTCAAGTAGCATGTAGTTTGTCTTCCCAAGTCCTTTTACTTCAAGTAGCATGTAGTGTGTCTTCCCAAGTCCTTTTACTTCAAGTATGTAGTTGTCTTCCCAAATCCTTTTACTTCAAGGAGCATGTAGTTTGTCTTCTCAAGTCCATTTACTTCAGGTAGCATGTAGTTTGTCTTCCCAAGTCCTTTTACTTCAAATGAACAAGGTCATGTGGCAATGAATTGCTATTTCAACTGGTTGCTTACAATTGTCATTTTCTAGCTCAGTCTTGTTTATCATTCCACTGTTTCCTGACGCTGATGGGTACAAACCTTTTCCTCGTGACCATGTGCGTGTGTGTGTGTGTGTGTGTGTGTGTGCGCGCGCGATGGAGAGAGAGAGAGAGAGAGAGAGAGAGAGAGAGAGAGAGAGAGGCAGATAGACTGCTGAGCAAAAACTGGAGGCGACTGAGCCTTTTGGTGTCTACCCTTCGCATCCTTGCTATTCAAGTGCTGGATTTGTAGTGTCATATACATATTGCTTTTATCTCCAAACTTAAAATGTACATGTTTGTTGCATATGCATGTGCACGTGGATCGTCCAAAACGAGCGAGATGATTATCTGCCTTAGCTGCTCAACCTTTTCATGTCAAGTTATAAACGAAATAGTTTGATTACCTGCCTCACCTCTGGTACAAAAGTGGCTTTATCCATAAGTAAAGTCTATATGTCCCTTGACTTGTTCGCCGTGTGCGTGTGTGGTCGGGTGTGTACACTGGTAAATGTATGTACATTCTTGTTATGTATAGACTCCATATTGATGCACATGTAAACCATTTTTGACATTATTCACACGGGAAATTTTGCTGATATCCCTTTATTAAAACAATCAATAACATGTTCAATCTAATGTAGCGTTATCATTTTCAAAGTTTAGTTCTATGTTTACATGCTTACAACAAGACGGATGCAATCATATTAACAAGCAGTATTTCAAACAAATCATTTTCAGGTGCAATTCTTGGCTATTTTAAATCTTTGGATAGATAATGGTTTCAGTTATGCAGCAAAAATCAAAATAAAGAATGACAGACGTAAAGATCTAGTACAAGAGGAACAACCATAAAACACTGTAGGAAAAATGAAAGAAAATTTATTTATATAAATTTAAAAAACTCAAAATGATAGCATTACATGTGCGACTCGAACTGCTGATATAACATCCAATGGCGATTTATTGACAGGAACTGATGTAACATTTAGCAGCGACTTACTCCAGGCACTGAGATAACGTTATTCAGTGGCGACTTATTGACAAGCACGGCTCCCTTACTCAACTTCTGAAGGATCGTTAGTAGGTCTATATACAGATAGAATGTTGCCCTGTGAGGTTATTGGGATCACATCAACTATGTCCTGAAAAATTCTGTTCTTCGTATAGAATAAAAATACGTTGGACATGTCATTGCATTTCATACGGAATAAAATTGATTACTGTACAATATAATACTTTCCCCGATGAACACTTCATCAAAAACTACTACAATTAATTTTATTTCTGTGTTTTGTCAGGTGATCTAGATCTTCAGTTTTCTCTATTGCAGAAGATACTGTGAATCTGTCCTCAAGTAATTCATTAAAAAGGGAAAACAATAATAATAATGCTATCGCATTTTAATATCATTTAATTTATTCGATTCTGATTGCAGTACTTTCGTAGCTTGTGTGTATGAGAAACGTTATTATTTTATATTCTGGTGTTTGGCGAAGTTCAGGATTGTGAATTCATATAAATGTAAAAAAATAGTCTGCAAATGAATTAAAACAAGAAATGGCATTTAAAATGATGAAATCAAGTAATGGATACACGGTAATAGTTAATTGTATCATCATTTCTTAGCTTCCAGACCCCATTAGTAAAATAAAAGCCTGCTTTTGTTGTTGTTTTTCTCGATCGATTTCCTTTTGGCGCCTCTTCTATATTTAGCCTACCTGTGTTCCGATTCGTGCTAAGACTGTCCCAACACGCGATGAGATAAAAAGACAGGAAGAATACATACGACAGCCGATATTGAACGTCAGTTATTTTTAGGTGGGGTGGGGTGCTTTATTATGATATTGTTTAGTTGATATTTTAGGCTCCCATGTCCGTCGCCATATGGGCCAAAAATATTTTTAAAAAACCTTCAAACGCTGCCATATTTCTCCATCTTCAAATACCTAAAAAAAAAAAAAAAAATAGAAGCACAACCGAAAACAAGTTTGGACAGGAGACACTTATTTTGTAAAACTATCTAACATGTATGCAAATTTCATACGTGTTCTCGTTCGCGCTCCTCCTTAACAAAAGGACAAAATGATGACAAATTGCCCATAATTAAACTAACGTCCATATAGAAACAATATTTTTTACAGTTTATTTCAGTTTTTCGCAGTACTATATGTATATGGTTATGTGGGACATAGAGCAATTATAGTATAACAATAATAAATGCTGTTACAATCACTTTAAATTTATAGCTAATTTGGTAGCCAAAATCGGACCTAATCCAACCTTGTCCTTTATATTTTTATGACAAAAAGTCGTAAATAATGTAACAACTGTTGTCTCCCAGCAACCTGTAAACATGTTGGGAAAAATCTTGTCTCTAAACATTTTTTATTTACAACACTGGCAATTTCAAAAGAATGCCACTGTATTACGTCAAAATAATTCGATGTGTTCAATGTACCAAATGTTACAGTTTAGATGTAGATAATATTTATATCGTTATAGAGATGCAAGGTATTAGCAAATTTGACAGACTTATATTGTTTCGTGTTTCACTTAATCCACATGTGACAACCAAAACGATATTCTAGTAACTAGTTATGAAGGTCTACCTTTATATTCTGTAGAAATATTAAATTGGCTACTGCATGTGAACCACCCTAATTTTGTATAAATAGCTCCAATGTAGCCCCAAAGAGAGATTTTCTAGTTAAATGTGACGTCACGAGCACGAGTGTATGACGTCATATCAAAATAAGTTTCAAAGATTCATTGCAATTTTACGTTTTTCAAATGTTAACCACTTTTTTTTCAATGATATCCTCAGATCAGCTACTTTTTGGAACAATTTTAAGTTTTTGTGCCAAAAAGAGGGCTTATAGTATTTACCCCTTTGCGCATATTCATAAGCTCATTTTGTTCTGAGAATTAAACAAATCACTAAAATTTAAAATAGTTGGTCTTAAATATATTTCTCTTTGCTCTTTGAAGTAACTAAATTTAAATGCTGTCACCACACCAAGGTCATTTCCATTACGTACGTATGTATGCCAGTATATAAATATAGTTACGAGAAGACGGTTATTGAAACACACCGCGCAGATTTTACTCGACGTCATAGACCATTCTATTTGATATAGAGAACGATCGATATTTAGGTCTTAACAAATTCCAGTCGGCATGTCGGTGCCTGTATAAAGTTGTCATAGTACAGGTATTGTATGAAAGGCATATATAAGCTAGGTATGTGTATTGAACGTGTATCTATCCGTGTATCTACGGATAATAATTGGTCATCGCCAAATTTGCAGGGGGAAGGGAGCAAAAGACCGAGAACAGAATCAGAATAGAAATAGATCGTCGTATGCTACGGGTCATGTTCAATGGAGAATTAGATTCTGTTTCTATAACAACGACTGTGGAAAAACAAATGGATGATAATTCCAATATATCAGGTAGTGTTGCACAGAATGGTAAACGCAGAAAGCTAATACTGCATTTTGACATTCGGAACACTGTGATAGTGGCTGATTCGATAACGAACGTATCGGTGGAGCAAGCATTGAACAGTTTTCTGACGGGAGTGACATGGGGAAAAGAGTCTGATGATGGACGCTGGGTGTGGTATTCCGACAAACTGTCACTCACCCCTCCATCTGGAGACACAATCACGTATTACAAGCACCTTGAAAAAATGCTGGTGAAGACGCCATCCGACAGGGCAAAGTTACGACTTCAAACAGGAGATTTCACTCAGTCCGAGATAGGTAAGAACTTCTTACCCTACTTTAAGCAGCATATGAATCTATTACGCTGGACACATGGGTATGAACAAAAGCACGAGTGTTTGACCATGAAAGGAATGGACGGACAACGTTATCATTATCTTCTTCCAGCTATATACAAATGTATTCATAAACTTTACATGGATAACCGCGACTTTGCAATAGTATTTCGAACCTACGGACTAGATGCTGAAAATGTGATTGCCAGTTTAGCACACGGGTTAGAAGGTAACCATCCAGGCTTTAACAAACGTGTAGCCATCTCGGTAAACAGGACCCCCGGGTTCATCCATAGAAGTGACGGGCAATGTATCAAATGTGAGATTCTTGGCAGTGAAGATAGCAAAGACCTTTTACAAACATATACAGGTGATAGAGATGTGTACAACGTTCTTAGCCAGTGCAACGGCATTCTGGGATTCAAGGATGATTTTGTGTATTGGCAAAATAATCAGTATCACCACACTGCTGGAAAACCCTTATTCATCGATCCATTTGACTGCAACGTTCATCACATCTTCTTTGATGACAACATCAGGACTTTTGAGGACGACAACATTGTAGATGTCAGGCTCTTTGAAACGAAAGGAGCCAAAATAGCCAGGAGTTTGTCGAAAGTGGAGGCAGCAAGCTTTGAAAATGTGTGCATGGTCCAAGCTGATCTGATAGAGAGCATCGAATCAGACGAATACTATGCCGCTGCCGTGAATAAATGTGAACAGAATTATTCCAAATATCTGATGAAATGGCATGGAATATCACGTGGGCTTAGCTTGAATGGTATTCATAATTTTTGAGTGGTTTAATTCCCGGGAATCCTGCACACTGCTAAATTATTTAACCTGAGTTCAAGCTGTAGTAACGCTATTTATGTTCTTTTTTGTCTGCTCCGGAAGTTGTGATTTCTTATTGATATGACAGATCGCAAGTTAATTATTTCACATCAAATTGGAAACCGTGGTTATGCAGGAATAACTCGCCAAGCAATTCCAATTTTACAACATATTCATACATTTTCAGTATGAAAACGTTGCATATTTTACCGTGTTAAAAGAGTGGCAGGAGGCAAATTAACATTAGGGAACAGCAACTTACGGAACATATGAGGTAGTTAATACATTACAGAATCTGAAATATAATTTTATACGTGAAAAACTTAGCTGAATAGAATGTGAAATTGTTATTTGTGTTGAATTTCTATCGTAGCTCTTTGTTATTTCAATGGCATATACCATTCTTTAACTATACCTATATATTTTTACTATTTTTTGTATGTATGTTTGTCGGCCAAACACTGTCCCAATCGACCGACCTACTCATCTGCATAAATCTACCTTGCTATCCTGATTTGCCATAATTTCTTCTTAGATAGATAAGCTGTCCTACCTACCTATCCAGCTATCTACCTTTTAATTTGTCCACGTAGTTAGATGTGTTTTGATCATTTTCGTAATTAGATCAATCCGAAAGGTTTCATTCTCTGTACCTATCTTTAGTGTCATAGACAATATGCCGATCCACCAATGTGTGGCACTGGAAATTAAGGAAACTTTGCAGATGAGCAAAAACGTTCTCTGTTTCAAAAGCGGATAAAGCATCGGATACCGGTAATATTTGTTCAGGCATACAGCTAATAGTACAGTAGTAGAAGATTTCACAGTAAACACGGTGCTGAAAAAGGGCATTGAAATATAATTGATTTCAGGGAATTCTGTTCAATTAATAGTAAATTTAGGATGACATTTCGCACCTTTCAGTGTCCTCACATTAAATCCTTTACGACAACAAGAAAGTATAATACAATAATGTGAAGTTATTCATATAAAAAACTATAAAATGCAGTGATGACCTGCTTGTCGCACCACAACGTGTAGAAAAGAATTTATTGACGGGTCATTTCTGATAATTTTGTAATTGTATAACATCTAAGACGGACTTGAGAACGGCAAAATCCAAAATACGTTTAATCATGCGTCATCCTTATGCAAATATGTGTCTGCGAAAATCAGCCAGTTGTCACACGAGTGTTTGCTTTCATTCTGCATCAAAGGACTCGTGTAGCTTCAACAATCATATATTCAAAAGTTTGCACAATTATGACGTTTTAGAATCTTCGTGTACATATGACCCTGACAGGAGTTATCTGAATAGATGGAAAGGATACAGAAAAGTTGCGACCTGCTAGACTGCAGAGAATAGTTTATGGCTAGGTAAGCAGCAAGATGGCCAAATGGACATGCAGTCTCCTTGACCGAATTTCCTCCCTCTTGGAGACCGTTTTATTATTTGGCTATTATATTCCATGACAGAGCGTAATGTACACAAATCATGCGTGGAGAAAAGAAATCACTAAAATGTTTTCAACGGCGCATGTCCAAAAGCCAAACACGCAAGTAGCCTGATCATTCAAATTCACATTCAGAAGCTATCATTTCAATCCAAAGTGAAATGTTCGCCAAATCGCATTTTGTTTATTAAGCAACCTCACCCCCTCTTCGGAGTTTTAAAATCTCTTACATGCCCTTTTAGCCCTGGAACTAAGACCCACTTTCGGCAACTTATCTCGTTTGGCTCATTACATATATATTGTACCACTACAACCGTTTGTTCACATTGACCTGTTTCCAGATATATTCATTTTTAAAAAACAAAATAAAGAACAATATCGAGTAAGCTTGACTTTGATTTATATAACAAATTGTACAGTTTCTTAATGAAATGCACGTCAAAATCAGGTCAGTACACACACAAGTGGTGTATAATATATAAAAGATGTTTCAAGATGTGAAAACTTACACAGTAATATTCAAATAAGAAAATTGTTTCCAATACAGAGAGGAGAATCGGTTGAGCAATCTACTTACAACAAAATTTTTCCTTTTTGGCTACAACTTCGTTGAAGCAATAAACATTAAAAAGTCGAGTGAAATGAAATAACCTGCCATGCATTTTTCTCCCATGTCTTGATGATCACATATTTTCTGTCTCGAAACCTTTAAAGCGTAAGCAAGAATTAAAATAAAGAATTCAACATTGCCGTGCAAAGAAAATATCTAGTGGGAAGTATCCAAATTTCGATACGTGCGTGAAACGAAGGGCAGATTTGAACGAAACGAAGAGACTACACGTGTTTTGTTTCAACTATGTCGAACATAGTTCACATTTCGTCCCCAGACATTTTCTGACTGAATCTATTACTCCTTCGTGACAATGGTGAAGTGATTTTAGAATATTCTCAGGTTATTCATCAATATTTAGCGAGATTTTCATTCAAATAATAGTTTTCGTTCATGTAAGCATTATTTGTCTGCAATGAAGAAGACGGCCAAAGAATAAATGAAATTCATTTACGTCATTTAAAATCGATTAGTCTTACACATCTCCAGGTTATAGCTCTACCAAACCTATAAAGAATTACAAACCCGAATTGAACAACCAAACATATCAGCAACGTTCTTTGGACTCGACTCATTAATTGACTAGACAGCGTGTGGTAGGCACATTTAATATGTACAACAACGTGAGTCGTCATCTTTGAGTCTTCATGAGTGAGATTCAGCGCTCAACTTATACAAACTCTTACAAATCCAGAAACCTTGTTCTATTAAAAAATAATTTTAAACTATATTGCCACCATGAACAATAAGCGTCTAATTTCCAACATGTGTAACTGCTCTCAGGTTTCTCTTACCGATCTGGTCAGAATCACATACATTTGCCTAGTTCGTCTGTGTGTGTGTGTGTGTGTGTATATATATATATATATATATATATATATATATATATATATATATATATATATATATATATATATATGTGTGTGTGTGTGTGTGTGTGTGTGTGTGTGTGTGAACTTTATATATTTTTCTCATGCTGTGTGGCGTAAAATTACTCGCCTGTATTTCGTTCCATTCAATTGTTTCCTTACAGTGTAATCTAATTCCAATTTTTAAATCTCAGTGAGCGCATAATACCTGTCGAATAGTTTCATTAATGCAGTCAATTACCAGTGTCCATCTTTTGAGTTGTGAAGGAATGTGTTGACAGTTTACCTGAAGGCTTAACAATTCATAATTTTCATTCCAATACTTTTTCAATAAAGGTAATAATATGACAAACACTGAATGCACTGTAGTTGTTGTTGTTTTTGTTGTTGTTGTTGTTAAGGGTTTAACGCCATTTTTCAGTACATGATAGACTATACAGGTATGGGACCTTTATTTTTTTTACAGCCAGAGAACCAATCTGGGGGGGGGGGATAAAAATAAAGTACTAAATATTTTGCGATGCGCCCATTGGCTTGTAAATGGATTGATTTTTTTCCATTACACATTTCATAAACTTCAACCTATGCACTATAGTAGACAACAAAATATTACTTTTTATATCCTGTATTTAATTTCCCACTTACTAAATAGCATATGGATATATGGGCATTTGGCGTGGAGCAATGTTATTAGGTGCAGACCATTGAGTCCTTTGTTCAGCAGCACGATTCGCAGGAAAATATTCTCTATCTCTAATGAATGAAAGCATGTGTGGTTTGTATGCCAATCAAATTATAAAATTTTATTTTATTTTGTATATATTAATATTAAGCAATAAGAAAAAAAGAATTAGCGGTCCGATCCCTATATGGCGGATTGAATATTGGGTAGAGGAAGAAAATTGGAAACCCTGGGAAGAACTACCTACCCAGGGGATGCTACTGGAAACTGTTTAATTTACTGAAATTAGAACACATAGATACAGCAGTCAGGAGAACAATACAAAAGTTTAATTAAGTCAAATACGTTCCAGGTTAACTTTTTTTTATTACCGTTTATGCGTTACAGTGATTTCCACTTCTTGTATCATCACATTATGTTTTATTTCACGACATTAGAGCATCTTCAAAGACTCTATTCTATTGACACAATCATTTTAACGGCAAATCAGCACAGGAGGTTATGCAACCTCTGTACCTGCCGTCTTTACAAACTAATATGAACAAGTTTTTTCTTTCTTTCTCCATATTCTGTTTCCATCGCTTGAGTGAGTTTCGCCCGCTCATTAACTGCTGCTGCTGACTGTACGTGCTTAAATGGGCATTAGATGGGGTTAACACTATTTAAATTCTTTAAGTGCATGCCTTTAAGCAAACATGAAGATTTCCCACACAACCAGAAAGCGTGCAAGTAAAGTTAAGTGATCTACCAGTTTGAAAGTTTCCTACGAGTCTTATGCCTCAAACGATATTTCGATATTAACCAAAGGAAGTTTAAATGTCCTCCCATAACCCTTGATCAGCGACGTCACACAACGTTACGATTGCTTATGCTAATACTTCAGTATCATACTTGCATACTTGACAGCGACAGAGACAGACAGTGCCTGAATATAATAAAGGTAAAGTGTAATACGAACAGAAGTGCCTGAATATAAACAAAGGTAAAGTGTAATACGAACAGAAGTGCCTGAACATAAACAAAGGTAAAGTGTAATACGAACAGAAGTGCCTGAACATAAACAAAGGTAAAGTGTAATACGAACAGAAGTGCCTGAACATAAACAAGGGTAAAGTGTAATACGAACAGAAGTGCCTGAATATAAATAAAGGTACAGTGTAATACGAACAGAAAGTAAAGCCAATAAATACCCAATTTATTTGACGGAGGAAGCAAAACACGCGAAAGGGACGTGTCAAAAATGAATCCCTTCAGAATCGCTTCATAATATAATATATTTAAAACAGAAACGAAAGTAACAAACTTTACAAATAGATATAAGTCATTTTACAGGAATGAAAGTCATTATCCTAATATTCAGTAAAAGGTAAAGAATAAATCTCAGATTAAAGAATAATGAAGAAAGATGGTACAAAAATTATAATTTTATTTACTATTTAATATGTCAGTGTTTTACATATAATTTAGACATATTGCACTGTCAATCAAAATCTCATGGTTTGTTATCATGATATGGCGGTGGACATGGCTAATATTATATTGATTTTGGCGGCCAACATAAGAAATCCAATTATTTTCCACCAGCGGTTCCCTGAATCTTGATGTTACAATGTACAGACGCAAAACCATGCAAGAAATTGAATTGGCAGCAGTATCTGTTTCTAACCAACATGTAGCAGGAATAAAAATATATCAATTGGAAGTGTTTGAAGCCGACCATTGATCTTATACAACTTTTACAAGTGGAATATATTACAAACGTGGCAACATACATAAATGTACATTTATAGATTGCAATGATACGGTGGGGGTGGCGGGTGGGGTGGGGGGAGAGTGGCAGAATTATTTACATATTTATTACATACCGTAACTTAATACATAAGGTATAAGTAGAACATTAGGTTGGGGTATGGGTGTTAAGTGTTACTGAAAAACATAAGTGGGTTGGGGTATGGGTGTTAGGTGTTACTGAAAAACAAAAATGGGCTGGGGTAGAGGCGGGTGTTGAGTGTTATTTAAATACATAAATGGATTGGTAGGGGTTGGAGTTGGGCATTACCGAAAAACAAAAATGACGATACTTACTACTCTTTACGTATTGGACCACTCCGGTGGCCTAGTGGTTAGAGCGTCCGCCTCGGATGCGGGAGACCGTGGGTTCGATCCCCAGCCGAGTCATACCAAAGAATTATTAAAAAAAAGGTACTAAGAGCTGCCTTGCTTGGCGCTCAGCATTAAGAGGTTAGTATTAAGACTGGTCGGCCTGGTGTCAGGATAATTTGACTGGGTGGGACATCATGCTACATGTCTGTGGCATGATACCTCAGTGCTAGACATCACTATAAACTGCCACACTGCAGACATCGTAGTGATATGACTGGAAAATTGTTAAAGCTACGTTAAACATCCAAATCACACACGTTACGTATTGCTTTATTTACATACACACCATACGTGATAAGTCATGTTAACTTTAAAATAAGTATCCTGTTCTATGCTTAGAACTGGTGTTCTTTTCTAACAAATGTACATCTTCGTAGCATTTAATTTATAAAATATAAAAAAAAACTCCGTAGCGATGGCCGTGATCTTTCAACATAGACCTTCTAACATGTACCTTGTCTCCGGCAAAGACAGCCAGACCAGACTAGACAGAAGCAAAAATGGCTGACCTTGGTATCGATTCAAGACCATACAAAGTTAAGACTGATAAGAAAATACTTATTTAATAAAACTGAATATGATGTAAAATGTCTAGAAACTTGCATGAATGCTTCTTAAGAAAACGTTTATAAAAAAGAGTTAAATAATTTCAAACATTTTGTGAGTTTTGGTGAGTAAAAGAGTTTCATTCATTTTATTTGTAATGAGTACACACACACACACACACACACACACACACACACACACACACACACACACACACACACACACACACACACTTTGATCACCTTAACTGCATTATAGTGGAGTGAAACGACACTGAAACACTTTTGGACGCATCGGACAGTTTGTTTTGTTTTAAGTCGCGTCGTGCCCTCATTTTTGTGACAACAAAAAGCGTTATCACGTCATTTAGTATGCAAAACAGATAATATAGCTTTGTAAGCTGAGATACACACAGCAGTCATGAGGTAAAAGTCATTGTTCCCAACCCCCACAAACTTTATTTCCGATAAAACTAAAAAAATATATTAATTCCTAGGGTAAAATTAAAACATTTTCTCTTCTGTTCGTCAACGCTTCAGCTGAGACCCAAAAGAGATTTTCCTATGTGTTGAAGTCTATATATATATATATATATATATATATATATATATATATATATATATATATATAT